>JAPYZI010001733.1:0-63728 GCA_030523105.1 Ophioninae sp. A BG-2022a
AAAGATCGGGCGAAAAGCTTGCAAATGATAAAACGAGTGAGAGAGGGTCGAAGGGGTGTCTGTTTTTTTTTTTTATTTCGGCTCTCGTTACCCCCTTCGTTGCGAGGGTGGCAACGTTCTCTTTTTCCTCGCGCTTTTTCGCGATGCTTTTTCGGTCTCTCCTCGACCTCCGTACCGTTCGTGTTAACTCTGTTTTGCAAGAAGAAAACAATGGCGAAAAAAGTGAAGGGTTGCCAGTTCCGAGAGACGGGATAAAAAACATTTAAATAGCGCAATCCGAGGTGCTTCAAAGGCGGAAATTATAAAAATAAAAAATAACAATAATAGATAAATCGGGGTGAAAGGGGGTGAACATTTAAAAAGCAGATAGGAAATTCGATTCGCGATAAAATTTAACAAAGGAGTACTTCAAGAAGACCAGGAATAAACCATGCCAGTGATTAATCGAGTATCTTCATCGTTTCTTTATCAAGAGAATTGAATTTTTACACCCTCGTGAATAAGTTTGCAACTCGGGCATCGGAATATTCGAAGAGCTGATCCACGAATTCTGGACATTTTTCTTTGCTACTCCAAATAGCAGCAAAAAAAAAAAAACGATTTACGTGACAACGTTGATGGAAACTCCTTCTTTCACGTTTTCATACATTCTTCCAATCGAATCGACTGGAAATAGTATATTTGGTGACGATTTGATCATCCACAGTTGATAATTCGATTTCGATGATTCGCGTAGCTAACTTTTTCGACAAACACAGGAATACTGTTGGTCCATTCGATAAGCCCTGAAATCCTGAATTGTAACGAACTTAAAACATGAGACGGCAAGGGAAACGAAGAATGTGTGAGAGTTAGATATATCCATGTGTTGGGAAATGTTCGCACCGAAGCTCTTCTGGATGGCGTAAAAGTGTCTAATACTAATTCCATCAGGTATAGTAAATGAAAACGCCCCGCGAAAATTCTCACACACGATCAATGGAGGATATTGCGTGGTTGTGTGCGAGTGTGTGTCCGCGTTAAAACGGCGAGTGGTTCGTGGCTACGCGGGCTTGTCACGACCGATAAAACGCGCTTTATCCTCGCCCACCATTCTCTCGTACCGGGTCGAAAAGAGAAAGAGAGGGAGCGAGGAAACGAGGCTTTCGTGCATCGGCGTCGTCGGGACGCTCGATTGGCCGCTGACGCTGCAATTACGCTCGTTAACCAACGCGAACATTCTCTCTCTCTCTCTCTCTCTCTCTTGTTCGCTTCCTCCCTCAGCTCTTTTAAACCATGAAACTCAATTATTCGAGCGTGAAATTTTCAACGTATTTCGGTTAGCCGAACATCGGTCAAAATTGTATCGGCAACGTCGGGAGTATCGAGGGCCATGCAATGAAAACACCGTATAACTCTTTCGGATAATTTCATAAACGAGTTCATTGTCATCCTTCGTTCGATTTTTCAGCCTTTAATCGGCTTAGTTTGTCCAAAAAAAGTCCTCGATCCAAATTATTGCCATGGCGATACTTTGAGGTTCTTCGAGAGAATGGACAAGCCCTGAAAAGGTGACGATGTAGATCTTCATGATTTTTATTTCATACTTGAGATAATGCCAAATGGACGATTCGGCAAAAAGTTAGTCCAAAATGGGAACATCATGGATTCACAAGGGTACATATTGGCGTGTGCTTGATCGAGGTTGTGTCAATGACTGTATATCTGGTTCAATTGTAGAACAAAAAAATTCTCAATTTCTTCATTTGATTATTATCCAAACACTCAATATTTATTGAAATGCCCAATGATTGCTGATTAATTTGACGTTAAAGTGAATCTTCCAACGTTTTATAAATGTACTCAAAAATGCGACAACAGAGCGACGAGTGTTAGTTCCATCCGTTTTGCAACCATTAACAAAATCTGTTTTTTTTTTTTCCATAAGAGACCGTTTTAACTTCATATGTTTATTATTACTAAATTATTAAGTGAATATTTTTAAAATAATGTATGTATTATTATTCTGTGAAGAACTATGATTCGTCAAATTAAAAAGAAATTTTGAATTTTTTTGAATATTCATCTCGTAACAGCTTAATATTGGGATTCCTTGCTTGTAAAGGCCAATGAACTTGGAAACAACGAGTTCATCAATTGGCACCGATCAGAAGAATATTTCTTAAAAATCTTAAAAGTCCTAGTTTTATTTTGAATGAATAAACAACAAGGTTTTTAGTTACACGATATATTACAATTTAACTGATGAATGCACTGTCTCTATTATTATAATTATTTTTTTAATAGCTTGGAAGGAAGATAAAGTAGATTTTGCTAGGAGGTTGATGTACTCCCCGGAGCATTCATCTTTCTCGATGTAGTTTCGGGAGCGGGAGCTCGTGGCTAGAGCTGAGTCTGGTTGGCTTTTATGAATCAAATTGGAATCGAAAAGCGATAATTACGGTGGCTTAATGGCCGCTTGAAATGTGAGGATGAACGGGCAGTGCTGCAATGTAGGAACGGTATGGGGGAGAGCAGTAATGTAAACCGACGAGTAACTATGAAGGCTCTCCTCCCTTTCTCTCTCTCTCTTGCTGTAGTCTAATGGACCGCATGACGAAGAGACGTCGGGGAAGCTTCTGGTGATTCTAGACGAAAAGGCATCGAGAGAGGAAGCGAGGAGAGGTAACGGTGAGAAGGCGAAGGGAGAGTTGGAAAGGGGTCTAGAAAGAGAGAAAGCACACAATGGGCCATCGTTCGTGGTAAAGACGGGACAGAAGCAAGATAGAGAAAGAGAGGAAGCAAAGGAGGAGAGTGTGAACAAGAGCGAGAAGAGATGATGAGAAAAGCAACGCGGGACAGGAGAATCGAAGCGATGGCTGGAAAACCCCCTAGATGAAGTAAGAGTAGGAGGACAACGACGCGGACAATGACAGACAACTGGCAAATGGATGTCCTCCAGCTCCTTTTCCACTCCCCATCGGTTTTCCATTGCTACCACTATTCTCTCTGTCCATCCTTCCTTGCACTTCTCCGAAGCCGGAAATGAACGGAATGGTCGCTAAGCGAAAAGGGTTTTTCTTTTCCTTGATCGAGCCGAAAGCTTAGTGGCGGAACTGAACGTGGTGAAGGAGGAGGAGGAAGGCATTCTCCTTCCAATACAACCCAGAGACCGTCCAACGAATCGTTCCAGTGAATACCTACCACGATGACGTGAGTTTTGCCGGACCAACCGAACAATGAAGAGAATTCCTCGACAACAATCATACTCGCGTATGTGCCATCCGTCTGTTCGCTTGTGTTGTCCAACGTACGCCAACAGCCAATCCTAACCACCTATAAATTGAACTTACCGTACGGAATTTCATCGATGTTCAGACTCTTCCACCGAATTCACGTCTTTTCTTCAAGTTTTACTTGATGGATATTGAAAAATTACTAACATTCTTGAAATCTGAACGAATGATCATTTTTTATAGTATTACAATACATTATTTATTTTATACTATATCCTTATCAAATAATTGACTAGTTACAAATTTATAATAGATCACCTTTTGCAGAATAGAACTACATCGCAGTAAAATATTATATTATCAAGATTTAGGATTAAGTTATTGATTAGCCTAAATTTCAGAACAATAGATCGCGCTGTCGTCTTTGGCGGTCGATACATAAGGCTAAACATATACGACACAATCTAGGCTTGTATTTAGAAGACGATTCAAAAGCTAAACATCTATGAAATGATTTAGACTTTAAAATACACAATTCCCCCATTTTCGTTCAACTTTTTACCGGCCGTTCATCTAGTAATCCCTTAAGCTTCTTATTCTCCAATCTTCGAACCTGCGCAGACTGTCTTTTCCTGCTCCAGCTGTTCTCTGTACGAAGGGTGACTTAAATGTGATGATCGTATAACGCCAATGAAGAAAGACCAAGAATCCCACTCAAGAAACAAAAAAAAACTGTCTAAACCATCTCGTAATCAATCTTGAAGCAAATGAATTCTCGAAGGTAGGTTACAAGGTAATTTGGGCATTCTTTCAGGTCCTCAAACAAATGTTTCGCATCTTCAGAGTAGGAAGGTAAAAAGTCGACGACGACGTTGCATTATTATCGGAGAAGGCTGATTTTAATATTTGCCAAAGAAGATTCCTCCGTTGATGACAGAGGGTTGAAGACGTTCCATTGTAATCCTCAGGATATCCCTTGCACTGTGCGTTTCTTGTATCACTCCGCTTTGATCCCCTCACGACGCTGAGCTACAAAGCAACATCTTTCTGTATCTTGTCCTCATCTACCTCTTTCCTCATTATTCTCTCCGTCGCATGCTCTTCGTGTCTTATTCTTTTGGATTCAAACTCTCCATAAAACCCATCGCTCCGTTTTGATAATTCCTTCCATCTGTATACTTTCTCGTTTCTTACTCCATCTCTTCGTACAGCATTGAACTCTTAAATTGATGTTTTCGACATTCATCATTTAGCCAACAGTTCTGTTTCGCCGTTTAACTGCATTAACCGAATCAAAATACGACTCTGTATCTACTTAGTAAACTTTATTACTCCTAATCTCTCGCAATAACTGAACGCTCCTTTTTTTTTATCACAATCCCCACTTCTCTTTCCTTATTACTAAAAGTCCTAAAGGAGTCTTCAATGCTACGTTTTCTCCACCAGGTTGTCTCTTCCTTGATCCCCAAAGATCCATCTCCCCATGGAAAATGGTGACTAGTCGATCCGGCGATATTGGACGTCACGTGGAATACGAGAGGACAGTAGAGAACGGGAGATATCTAGATTACGTATATCCTAAGCAGTAATAACAACAAATATATCAGTTCTCGTATCATACACGTTGAATAGAGGATTTTGGATGATCGGGAGGAACTGAAGATCATGGGCGATTCTCGGGACGCAATATTCGATCCCTATTCATAGTTCCATAAGATCCAAAGGATTGACGTCTGTCCCTTCATCTAACCCCGTCGAATTTTCGGTTCGACACTCACCCATAGACACATAGTTATGGAGAGTTGATGCTTATAGCCTTTGCTTTCCCATTTCTCGCCTTCGGCTCCTTCTTTCTCTCTATCCTTCCCTTCTGTCCCTCTTCCTATCCATCCTAGCGCGAATCTACGCTTTATGGAACTCTCCTCGGAGTCTACCTCGCTCTTAGCTCGTTTCTACCACCCGGGCGTCACTCAGGGCTGATCCATATGTAACGTGAATGAATATTCAACCCCCTCAGCGACTACCGTCAAGAAACGAGAGAGATCTATCCTATCCACCGACTATTCATCTACGCAAGAGCTCGCTTACGTTTGGGTTCAACTTTCCGTACGTGCCTATGTCTGTGTATGTATACCTATATAGATATATACAATTCGGGTCTACGTAGGTGTTATTCTTGACTACCACCATTAGATGGAACTAGGAAGAACCCATCAACCATCTTCCATGCGTAAACCAAGCCACTCCCTCCCTGCTACTCTACAGCATCCTCTACCGGTTCAACGATGATTCTCGGGTTATCGCCCACTATCCTCCTTCATAATATATCTATATATATATATATGACGAAAGAGAATATATATACATATATGTGCGTCTGTGTGTGTGTAGGTATTCTTCCTTCCGCGCTATCAACGCGAAATCCTCGATGATATGCAGACGACCCTCGTCGAGATCTTGAGAGAACTTGACATCACTCCGAGTAGTAGCGTCCGGAAATAAAGAATAGATTTTTTTTTCTTTGACACGAAAGTAACAGTGAGATCGGAGATCAAAATAGAATTGGAGTAATCCGAATGAGCCATGAAACATTGGGAAGAAAAGACATTGTCTTTGGTAGGTACGGATGGAAAAAAAGAACCCCCAATGAAATTCCTATTATTTGAAACTTCGAATAAATTCTTGAAATCGTGGCAGTTTTCATGGTAATAGGTAGGAAAAAAATAATATGGACTTGTGTAATAATATTGGGCATTCTACGTTATTCCAAATATATAGACACATGGCAATACTGAAGAAACATTAAAATCCCTTATTAACAATACTCTCTATTTATCGTTCGAATGAATATATCTGGGTGATCCACCCTCTTAGCCTTTATTACAACCACGCCTCTTTTGAGTAGAGTATAATATAGGTGTCCAATACTTTAGCGCAAGATTATACGTATGTGGGTTGGGGTCGGTTTTATCCGTGTATGTTAAAGAAGGAAGATACTGGAGGAACGAGTTTTTGGGGTGGGAGAAATGAAGGAGGGATTAGCCTCGCTTACGCGGTGAACCGAGTTCTCCAGCTCTCTCGCTTTTCGACCCCTTTAAGTCCGTTTGGTAACCTGAGTGGGAAGAAGCACGAGGAAATCACGGGGAAACTAGAGAGAGAGAGGGAGAGAGAGAAAGTCGAGGGGAGACTCAGTTTCAACCGCTAAGCGGCCACGCGATGGACACGGGGAAGTGCGCAAAACTTCACCCCCCCTCTCTCCCTCCTCCCATCGCCGTTTCATCTCCCTCCATCGTTTCTTTCTCATTTCTCCTTTCACCCTTCATCCAGGTCTCTCCTTCTCTTCTTTCTGGTACGAATGTGTTTACGCCGCTGGTGCATGCTCGTGGTGAAACTTTACCGGGAGAAAAAGAGACCGCCAGGGAGTTTAAGGGGCAAGAGTTTTCCCCGGGGCTCGTTACCTTACCTCGCGGACAACGTACTTCAATGTGGTGACTTATGTGTATGTGTGTGTGTGTGTGTATGTGCGTACGTTGAAGATAGAGGAACCCCTTAAAGCGACTCTCGATTCTTCATTCCGCTTTCCTCCTTCTTACCATGGAAACGCGAAAATTCTTGATTTATAGGGCAGTTCTGAAAGAAAGGGGAAGAGAGTAGTCGCTCCGGGACGGAGGTCGCTTCTCTCGCTTACTCTGTAATACGCGTCGCTTGAAAATCGTAAGAACCGCTTTAAAATTCATGGAGAAATGGAGATGATACCGCAAAGAGATCGCCGCATGGTAAATCTAGCCATCTCCCTCTCTCGCTGGGAACTCATAAGAACGGAGACGTTTTTTTTTTTTTTTTTTTTTTTTTTTTTTTTTTTTTTTTTTTTTTTTTTTTTTTTTTTTTTTTTTTTTTTGCCAGCTAATCTAAAGGAAAAAAAAGGTCTTTTTACTTCGCTACGATTTTTGCTATATCTTACTCTCGCTTCCTTTTCCTTTTTCACTTTTCCTCCTTCTCTATCTATTTATCTATCTATCTCTCTCTCTTTCTCATTTGCCTAATAACTAAACTCGGGTATAATAAAATCTATCATCATCATCATCTCTTTCGATTTTACACTCTCTTACCTTACATAGATCATTTTTGACAATAATTTTCTTTGCATTAATAAAAAATAGTCTCAAAATGATTAACAATGAAACAATAATTAAAAACTTGAGTACCCTATGATTTATTTCAATATCAACAATATAGTTTTATTATATTTTTTAAATCTTAGTTCGCTAGAAATCTCACATAAGAATCATTGAATTCTTACGAGATAAATAATATTTTTAAATAACGAAGATTTAAAAAAATAACGGTCGCTTCAACACTCGGTGGCAAAAAGTAGCACGCCTTTTTTCCGAAGCAAAGAAAAAAGTAGTGTCGAGGAACGTATCAAACGAAAGAATCAAAATTGAAATAATGCAATTGAAAAAAGTACAAATCTGACGAGCTTTTCAATTGTGTAAATCGATTGTGCGAATTCGTTCGATGACCTCGTTTGTGTATCGTTCGAATTAACGAGAATTTCCAATAATCGAGAACTGTCAAATGGAGAACGTTATTTTTATTTGGCAGACCAATTTATCATGCCGGACATATAGAATCGTTAGCTCGTTTATTTCCGATCTTCTTTTAAGCCCGTGTTCTATCCAACGTCCACGTATCAGCGCGAAAGCGTTCGTTCGTCGGTGGGATAGCTCACAGTGTCTGAAAACGTCAATCGGAATACATTAACGCGTCCACAGAGAAAGTGCGATCGTTTTTTTTTTCTTTTTCAACCCCATCTTTTTTTTCAACCCCGTAAGCGTTTCTCCGGCTGCCTCAAGGGATAAACCTCCCCCGACAGCTCCCTAGGGGTTTCACGTCTCTCTTCCACTTGGTGCGGTGGTGTTCGAAGCTTTTGTGTCGGATAATACGTCCGTAAAGGCCAATTTCATCCTCGCAGCTCCACTGTGCTCTCGGATCTTTCTACCCCGCTATCTTTCACCCATCGGACTCTTTCTCTCCCCGTTTTTCTTACCTCATCTCTGTCTCTCTGACTTTTCGCTCGAAAGTCGGGACTCGCTCGCGTAGATCTTCGTCTTGGATGGTAAGAGAGAACCCGAGTATCTGGCTCAGGTTTTCCACACCCCCTTCAGATCTTGGGCTTCTTTTTGAAGGCTTCGCCCACCTTTGCCCCCTTCCCCTCGTGTCTCCTCTGCAGGATCGTACCTCGCACACAACGAGACGCTCCATCGCACCTTTTACCATTTCACGTTTAGCCTCTGTGAACTCGACAGGCAGCCTCTTTTCCCTCTTTTATATGCTCTTTCTCGATGCTCCTGCAGCTCTACATTCTCGACTTCTTCTATACTGCCATCGAACCATCTTGGTCTCGTGTCTTCGTCTCTATCCTCTTGCTTCTCGTTTCTTTCTCGCCTCCTCTTCTTCGGTTTCTTCCTTCGTGTTGCCCCTTGCAGTTCCCGTCACTTTCTCCACCCTCCCCCCCCCCCTCCCTAGACTCCCTCTCTCTTTCTCTCCCTGTTTCTCTTTCCTCGTTTTCCCTTTACGTCGAATCCGTTTCTCGTTGCGATTTCTACTGATCCCTCACCACGAAGCAGTTCTCGATGCTCTCTCTCTCTCTCTCTCTCTCCTTTTGCCGCCATATTTCTTCAATCGTTCGGCTCGTTGATCTCGAAAGGAAAACGCCGTGGAAGAGCTGGATATCGTGGTGGGTTAGAGGGAGCGAGGGTTCCACTCCACACGTTGAATAGCATCGCGAAAGCTCGTCTCATCGTTTTCTCGCCATTTCGACGCTTTGAATTCTCTTTCATTTGTCGTAGCCTCTATTCGTTTCCGTTACGCGCCCTCTTTCCAGAATTATCTGCGATACGTCACAACGAGAGCGGACGAATGATCGGGTAAAGACGCGCGATCTGATACTCCATCATGTAAACGTAAATACACGATTTAAAAAAAAATTTTTTCAAAATGATTAAAATTCATGCCCTCAGAGGTATTACCATTTCACCCTTCCGTTCTTTCCTCTTCCGGCTTAGGTAGGTATGTAGTCCGGCTTCACCCTCCGGCACGCGCGAGATGAAGAACCAACCGGACGAAGAGAATCGCATGTTCCAGACGCATACGTATACTCGTTGTTTTTTTCTCCCCTCGTTTTGTTCCCTTTTTTTTGCCGTCGTCCTTCCCGAGCGGACACGTTAGCGCGTCCGAAATGGTGCTCCGTTGGCTCCGAGGGCTATTTCCAGTTATATAGCGCACCCACTGTGATTTTTGTCCTCTGTTCGCATATCCGGCATAGTACGGAATACTCGGAGAGAAAAAGCGAGGCTCACCCATCGACCCCCTTCGTTCTTTCTTACACGGGGCATTTTGTGTACAATCAACTATGAACGATTGTCCAATGTATGACGATTATTTCAAAACGCAGAAACAAATTTTCGACATGTTTTTTCAACGAAGTACTAATCTTCTGGCAGCAATTGCGTTTTTTTGAAATTACGGATTATATTTTCAAACGAACTCGAATGAATTAAAGGTACTCGTAAATTGATTAAAAAAAAACATTGATTTAATAAATGTAGGTAACTTTATTTTTTTTTTCTACAACATGCCACGTTCTGGTGTATGACGGTTTTCCATTGTTTCGTAACTCGGGATAATGAATAACGAAACGTATTTGGTACCGTAGCAAAGTAAACGTTCCGCTGGAAACAACAAAAAAATAGAGACAGTAACGATACTCCGAGCATTAAAATTTTCGTGGCTCTCCACGGAATTCGTTTTTATTTGTTTGTCGATTTGCGAATTTATTGTGGAACTGTTGTTAGTCGTTACGGCTAGGAATGCCTGATATAAAAAGCGCGAACCGAGAGGGAACAATGGGAATTTTACGTGAAAAATGCCGAAAGTCCAGCGCCGAAAAAAAAGGAAAAAAAAGCAGGAAGAGAACAGAGGAATAGCGGTCCAAACGAAGGAATGTTGCTGTCTAGCTTCGCTCGAAAATTGTTCACCCTCGTACAACCCCGCACGCTCGAGTTTCGTCGCTCCAAATGAATTTTTCGCTTTTTTCCCTCGCCGAAATTTCACCACTCTCCTGCGTCAGACGGAAAGACCAGTTTGCGGTCTAACGACACACGGGAGATCTCGGGTGTCTCGTGATTGTACCATTCGAGAACTCGATGCCGATTCTCTTACCGGTTATGTTTCATTCTGACCAACGCTCCTTTGTCTCGTTCTCAAACTGGCGACGTTCCTCGAGCAGCGAATTCTTTTCGACTTTCGAGAGACACTGGACACTCAATTGAAATGGATCGAGAAGGAAAAAAAGATTTAAAAAAACAGTGATGAAGGGCTGCTAGTCCGTATTGATTCCGCAACCACACGTTAGCGATCCATTCGTGGCTTTCATTCAACGCCCAAAGTAATCATTCGACGTTCTTATCGGACAAGTCCCGCTTAAACAGCCATCGAACTGTCGTATATTTGTGTCCTGTTACTTCCTCGTGTTCTTATCGGAACAGGACTGACCATTCGTGTCCAAGTGTTCAACCTGAGACTTTTCAACCAGTTTTACAACAGGAAGGAAAGCTGGGTCTAATATTCCGATACGAACGTCCGCTGATGAATGGCAAATTCAAGGAACATCCGAATAAACTGCAGAAGAGGGGACGAAGCCGAGATATCTTTGAAATAAAAAAAAATCGGAAAACGTTACACCAGTTTGTTCGTTTCCGGTAACAATTTCACGAGGATTATGAAACGACAAAAAAGAAAGAAACAAACAAGCTGTATTTTCTTCGATGAGTCACATCAGTTATGAGGAGGCACCGGAGTGTCTAGCGGAACTGTGTCTCTGGGAGCCCGCAGACCACAGTCTGGGAGTTCTGCAAGAAAATGATGAATTCAGACGTGCATATTGAACGAAGTGAGGGCTGTGCGGTTGCCCGAGGAATTTTCGATTAATCGATTGGTCGATATGATACGTTGGGTTTTGCATGCAAGTTCATAGGGCGTGGAGGGTGAACGGTACGAGAGCACGAAACGACATCGATCTCGTGTGTCGGAGTGAGTGAAATCGAGTCGCGTTTCCTTTGGCTCTTAACTATGTGTGGTCCCGTGTTCATACCTGTACGTACCCTGGCACACATCCTCAAGCATCGTCCGTGAGGTGATCGATTGTTTTAGGGTTACCGCAAACACACGGGACATGGTCTGGTTCAATTCCCGCAGGATCTGAACTGCCCCCGCTCCTTTGGATGTTCCAGAGAAGACGGAGCACAACGGGGGCACGTATAGAGCGATCTTGGGCTCCCTTCGTTCGAATGCCTTTGATGGCACATCCATGGATACATAGGGCTAGACCCAACGCGAACTTCATGAATGTGTAAAGAGGCGAGACCAGGCCTTCGAACACTGGTGGCTGTTAGCCTCGGTTCGATCTCTCATTCACTCCTTTCAATATTTTCTGCTTTCTCCCCTTTTTCCCTTTCGAGCTCAACTTCCTGCCTCAATATTAGAAGAAAAATATCGATGAAAAGGAATCCAAGTGAATCGTACGCTAGCTTGGAATTTACTTGGTATGGAGAAAAATAGATAGGCGAGCAATGATCGACGATATCTTTTCAGCGTACTTTTACACGATAAGTTAATGTATTACCGCTGACTTAAAAACAATGAAAACTCAATCGATAATCAATTTTACCAAATATTGATATTCCGATGGAAATTCGTATTTCACCTGATTCTCTTTCTACCTCTGATCGTGTCGTAATTGATGATCCAGAAATAAACATAGGTAAAAGTAGTTTTTGTATGCGTTTTTAAATCGATCTTCAATAAACTTAATCCTCATCCGTACGAAATTCATAGTTCACTTAAACTCGTATTAACACCCGAACTCGTTCGTCTTCCGTCCAAGTAGTTCAGCAGTCCACAGTAGTGAAAGAGCGATGCAAGATCCAACCGAAAAGATTAAATTTACGAGCTCCGAACTCCTCGTCAAGATTATATCCCGATGAACCGTCGGGCTCTCCTGATCAACGCTTTCACTCGCAGGGGGTTCCGGAAAAACGTAAATCCATCTGGCATCGGTACAGGATGTGCTTTTTTTTTTTTTTTTGAAGAATCGATGTGTCTGGATATCATAAAAGTGAGCCTGAAAAAAAAAAACGATTCGTGCTGCTAAAAGTTGTTTTCATGATCGTTATATTTAGTCGTTATTCTTGGGTATCCATTTTGGGTAGAAAGGTGGAAACGGTTCGCTACGGCTTTGAATACGGTAGATCGATGCTTCCGCAACTTGCCAAGCAATCACTCATCCTCAACATCCACCCAACAATCGATTTAGTGCACGTCTTCGTAAGCTTCAATCTGTCTGACAGAAGCGTGCACGGCTACATTTATCCCGGAAACCCGTTTAGGGAATAAATTCGGACAGAATGTGCTAGAGGCATCTTTTTTGCAAGATGCGTTTTATAGAAAGTCTTCGTTTTTATCTGACCGTAGTTACAGACGAAAAACTATTATCTGAAAAATCATTCAATTGGCCGTAAGAAAGATTCGATCGCGATTGGGACACCGTAATTTTTTTCGGACGAAGCTTTTTTTTTAAACACGCTGCCTCATTAATCATACCCGATCTCGACAAGCCAGTAGATCGATCCAAATCTGTTACCAGATTTTGTCATGATATTAGCGTAAAGCATGCCTCTAATCTCAGAGGCGATTATTAATAGACAAATTATCTAGCCCACTTGATAGTAACAAAGCATCACTGTTTATATTATGCAATACGTATGTAGCTTCTATCAATCCCTTCGCCCGAATAGCTTTCGAGTTTCGTCGGGCATGGTTTTGTCAAACAGATTCAGCAACAAATGTAAATTCACATTAAGGAGTAAACTTTCATATTTCTCAATACAAGAACAGTATCCATAGTAACGATCCTTTTGTCTCACTGTTGGAGCGAATGAGCAACCGCTAATAACTTCAGGTCATACGAACACGTTCACCAAACTTTGTCATAAATTGCACAGGTATGCTCTGCTCAATTTAAACAAAAGTTGATTACGAAAGCAGGTACTTCGAGTTACGACTGCTGTCGAGTAAAATAACTTTCCGTCAGATGCTCATTTGCTGGAGAATCAACGCTGTCCATCGTTGGTATTCAAATACTATATCCGAATGAACTTGATGAACACGTCAAAGTGGCATCTCGTTTTCTCTGTATATTTATTCACTGTTCCCTCTCCTAGTAATTCCACGGGGAAAAGTTAGTCCTCGTGACAACTGTAATTTCCATATCCAGATAGTACAAATACATTGTCAGTCAATCACACTTTCGTACTCCTTTCTACGGCCAGTCGATTGTTTGGACAACATTGAGGAATTAACGAGTCTCCGATCGAATTTGATACGAAGGCATTGAAACCCTTCTCGGTTTAACTATGTGTTTTTAAAGTCTGTTTTTCCATCTAACGAAACGTCATTAGCGAGACTTCTCTATTTACCATTCCTTATTACATTTGTCTATATTTTGTCTTCTTTCGCTCGGTAGAATTGCTTGGTTCGTGGCACACGCTTTCCTGACGTATATTCCGAGGAAAATGCGATTGATCGATCGCTCGAACTACAAAAAAGGATGGAACACTGCACCAAAGAAGGCGGGGGGGGGGGGGGGGGGGGTTGGGGGGAAAAAAAAAGGGGAGCTATGCGGGGGGCGGAACGGAAGGGAAGAAGGAAACGAGGCGAATCACGGATACATACTTCATTCACTCGTAACTTTTTTTTTATTCTGTCCCTTGCGTATCTATCCTGCGCAGCGATCTTCTCATGCGTGTAGAGCTCGAGACTACAGTCTTTGAGAAAGTACGTAACGACCTTGCGAAAGGGCTTTTGCAACATCGTGAAAAATAAAGAACTGTCGTAATGGCGTGGGAGCGAGTCCCGACGGGAGAGCTCGTCTGGCCAGACACGGACTTTTTCTACTTAGGAAGTAAAACATACCTCCACATTTGCTGAAGGGGAGAGGGGGGGTGTTCTGTCTGTAAATAAGTCAGAGGAAAATTGGCAAATCGATTCGTATTCATTTGGCACGCGAGAGCCCAGGGCTTTTCTCGACTAACTTTGTGAAAAATCGTTCCGAGTCCATCCGACGCCCAAAATGTTTGGGTGTCCTCAACGTGTGGGTATGCGTACGTGTATCTTGGTATTGCCTAGAGGTTTCACTGGATAGTTTGCCCTCGAAGTTCTAGCGGGGTTTCATCCATCGTTCCTTCATTGCTTTATTATTTATTCTTGGTTCGACACTCGATTAAGAAGGTATCCGTTTCAGGGGTGGATGACCGAAGAGGCGAGAAGAAACGGGGGAAGAAAAGGAGTGCTTTGAGGGTTTGCCCTTTAAGGAGTTTATAATCTTTTCAATTTCAGGGTAAGGAGAAAAGAAAGGTAACGACTATACGCAGCAGCATAGAAAAATTATTTATTTACCCTCTTTCGTCGTGAATGATGAATTGCTGCTGTCTCGGTGATAAACGCGCCGTTCCGCATCGATCAAACGGAAGGGGAGTCACGCTGAATTAACAGATCCGATTCATCTCTCAAAAAGAACAGAACCTTTCTATCGATATCCAAAATATGTGGTTATAAGCCTAATAACACGATGCGCAGATTGGAATAATAAAGCCAATGTTCACTACGTTGATAACCGTTGCGGAATCGAGGGAAGGTTTGAAGATTTCCAAAAGCGTCAATCACTCCGCTGTACCTCAAGGAAAATCGTAAAGCTATCCTCGGGATTCATCGAGCGAAGAACGGAGTCTTGAGACATTCGGAGGATTGTCGAGGCGCTTGTGGCGTCATCAGGCTAGATATTAATCAAAGCGTTCGATGTGGGAGCAATTATCCGACCACCAGCGTCAGCCCACCTTATCATTCCGGGAATCAAATCCTCCGTAACTATTTCAGAATTAGGGGTACACCTCGATCATCGCCGTGCTTGCGCAGCAACCGGCTAATGTCATCTCTCAGCCACAACCGTGTATAACCCTCGACATGCATCGTAGCTAAATTTCTAACGCTTATACAGTAGTTTGGACGCTTGGTTATAGGCGGTAGCGGGTTTTGGTATGGGATGGGTTAAAGGAGCACGAAAGCGAGAGAAATCAATTATTGTCATTCCAAAGTCTCTACTTGCGATCCTGACGGGTTGCTTGGATGATGTATGTTGCAGGGGATAGTAGCGAGAGCTCCACCACCTTCGAAAATCCACCACCCATCGGCCTCCTCCCATTTCCAGGCCCAACCGTACCCTGGGCCAACAACAATCCGTTAGCCTCCTGACTCCGACACCTAACTCTAGTACGTACACCCATCCATGTATCACGTTACACACACCAAGTGCCTCGTGCGTCGTAGTGTCTGCTTCTATGTATGAACGAGGTAATACATATCTATTCAATGCTCACGGGGTACGAAGGCAACATTGCAGAGATGCAGAGGACGGAACCCGGTGAAGCCCCTCCCTCCAACCCGTCCATCCCCTATATATAACGTTCATGGCATACCATCGCATCACGAGCGAGCAATTTGTCACGAACGGTGCTTATTAGGCAATTCCAACGTTATACGTTGCAGGAACAGAGCAGAACAGTAGAACAGCGGATGGCGTTTTGGTACGATGGCGTCGGGCTTCTCGGTCATTTATCGACGCGCTCGCGCGGCTCTTACGATGCGGTGAATTTCATTAGCTCCGGGATCGGTATAATTCGCGAGCGAGCCAAGATTGGAGGAACCCATCCGTGGCTCCAAAACGACCGCCAATGCCTAGCGAATGCGTGTTCGCGGCGGTAGCTTATTCTGTACAAGCCACCTAGTCGCTATCAACGGCTTGTCCGATTGGGGCTTGTGTTTTATCAAGCTGGGAAGCTTGTAGCAGAGGCAGTTCTGAATCTCTGATCATCCCGTACTATCTACGGTGACAATTTTCAATGTCGTATATTCGTTATCGGTAATTTCGAGCTGAATAGTGGTCCTGGTTGAATCAGGGACTCTTAGCAGTTGAGGAAATCGGTCTAATTCCGGGAATACAGCGATTGGAGGTTTCATCGATGCTGCTGATTGGTTCGTTTCCTTGGATATCAGATCGAAGATGCCTTAATCGATCGCTTGAACTCCATTGCCGCTTTCGGAAGCTCCAAAGACAGCTGCAGTGGAACCGTTTCGGTCCGGTGGAACGTTTTTTTGAAAAGACCGAAGTGATACGGTCGCGATGGCCAGCAAGTCGATCCGGGGAAAGGCTGGAAGGACCCGGAAGGGTGAAGAGGCGAACTGGCGTTGGAAATAAGGCGGAATAAGAAGCGTGGATGGGGTTCGAAGCATTCAGTGTCGGGTAAGAACGACCCCTGGCGAATACGCTACTGCTTCTTTCCTAATTTGACGCTTTCGATAAATTTAACAAGCTCGTCACGAAGCAAGGAAGGGAAATGGGGAGTGAGGAAACGCGCTTCCGCGCGTATGTCCGGGCAGCTTGCCAGACTGCCGCGTCCACTGAGTCCGCACGATTCTCATCCTCTCTCGGAAGAGTGTGTCTCGGATGTGGCGGAGAAACGTTGATGTCAGATAGAGAAGGAGATAGTTGGAATAAGGAACAGGATGGTTCGAAAAGGGTGAGGGGTTTGGAAGAGGAAGAGGAACCCGACACCATTACCGTCCCGTATTCCGGGCAAGCATCTCCCGGCGGGACGTCGACAGCAAGCTTGCGAAGGCCTGAGCAGGACGACGGTCCTTTCGTACCCGTTGTCGTCGTCGTCCTCGTTTTCGTCCTCGTTCTCGTCCTCGTCCACTTGGTAATATGGGAAGGGCTGTTTCCTCCTTCCTGTCACTCTTTATTCTTTCTCACCCTCTTTCTTTCTCTCCTCCTTCCTCATCTTTCCCTTGGTACTCTCTTACCAACCAGGCAGTGGATAGCACCATCGGCCTTCTCCGGCCTTACATTTCCTTCTGGAGACTGGTGCATCGTTAGCACGCTCCTTTCCTCCCTCTATCCTCTTTCAGTACCATTTCGACTTCGAATACTCTTCTACCCATCTGAATCGAATTCTTGAAATTTTTCTTGCAATTACCCGATGCTGACGTGCTTTCCTTCAGCGCCAAAGGATCGTCTGTAAGACTACCAGATTGGGGAAGATCGTATCATTCTTTGAGTCAGTGCTGAAGGAATCAACCAAGCAAAAAATCGGTGACCTCTATTGAAAAAGGCAAATTTCTCGAAGGAGGCAAACATTCGAAATAAATTGTCAAATTTGGAGTCACCAGGCAATGATGAGGCGAAGCTTAGCGAAACGTACCGAGAGATTATTTCTTTTTTTTTGAAGAACCGAAAATATTCAAGTGCGTTTGTAGCCAAAAATGTAATTTTTAAGGAAAATCCTCTCTCTCTCTCTCTTTCTCTCACTGCTTTACCTACCTCTCTATCTTTTACTTTCGTTTTTTCCAACTCATTTCGGTTACTAGGCAAATGAGAATTTTTTGAGGAGGTCGTAAAGTTGACTTGTAACTTTCGCAAAATAAACAAAACCTCGAGAGATAAACGGAGCCAGTAAGATACGAAGTGGTATTCCGTGGATAAAAATGATGCTACGTAATAAACAAAATATATATGTATTTTTGCAGTATGTGCGTATGGTCGTTTGGGGCTTCACAAAATTTCCAACGCTCAGAAATACTGTGGTTTGGGTGAATGGATAAAGAGTGAGACTGGAAACAGTGACAGATAGAGAAAGAGAGAACAAGAGAGAGAGAGAGAAAGAGGAGACGGACAACCCCTGGGTAATTCGTAAAGCGTGACGTTGCGATATGACGCTCAGAAATGGCAGTACACGCGAGGAGAAAACGCTCGTATTACGATCGGCTCAACTGCGCGTGACTGTTTAACGTCTGCGTAAACGTGAAATCGTTTTGCCCATGACCGTTACGTTTGACGGCACGAGAATATTCGCCCTTTCTCTATTTTCTTCAGCAAGTCATGAAAGCTCCGTCAGAGTATTCACAACTATACAGAGAATATTTTCCGTAACCTTCTTCCCACTTTTTGATTCGGGTAGACTTCTTTTTCCACTGGGATTGGATGCCGATCAATAATTCCATTGTCATTCAAGGAATTATTGATCGTTTTATCACTTGCAAGGTGATAAAACGAAATATCCAGCTAAAAATTACTCTTCTCGTCGAAATGATGAAGAAAGCCTGTAGCTTGCTAAACCACGTCCCATACGAAATATTTTTAGTTTGACAAAAGTCATTTTCACCTTCTTTTTCTATTTTTTACGACTGGATTTATCTTTTTTTTTACCCGACAAAAATATATCCTTAAGGCAGAAAGATCATTTTCAAATTTGAAAAAATCGATCTTGTTTTTTTTTCATGACTGATAGTTCAATTTATTAAGAACGTTGTGTCCAATTTTTACAGCGAAATTTTAAGAATTGTTGGAGTTTTCACCAAAAAATGCCAGTCTAAGATAATTACTATAATTATTTTTTTTGAAATCTTCCTCTAAACATTAATGTAGACGATGGGCAATTAGCATGGAAAAAAAAGTGTATAAATTTTTCTCGTACAATTAAAATACGAAACAAAACATATTTTCAGATCCAAATTTCTATGCGTATTTCTTCCATGAAAAATAAAAATCATAAGAAACCCATCATTTTCGAGCTTGTAAATGGTCTTCCTGCTTTAAATCGGCATTCGAACCTCCAATCTCCACGTTAAATATTGAAACCCTGTATTTGTCTCGTTCGACTTATGAATTTTCACATTTCGCTCAAGGCTTAAAAATTCATTGAACTTTTGAGGTTAGATGTAGCTCTTGAATACAATCTATAAAGTCTACGACTTCCATTCGTCTACTTACGATTTTCTTTTCTTCCGTTTTCTCTCTCTCTCTTTCTTTCTTTCTCTCTCATTTTTTTCCATCTGGCATCCTACTGTTCCTCGCTTATCCGCACAGTCGTCTCACCAGTAGCGCGATAGATAAAGTGATTGGGTCTCCTGGTTGCCTCTGCTTCCCCTCCGAGAATAGAGTTTGTATCGGACAGAAGTAGAACGGGGTTGGTGAGAAAATGAAATCGTGGAAGAAATAGAGATTAGAGAGAAAACGAGAGGGAGAGAAATGGCACCGAGAAGGATAGAAAGAGGAAAGTGGAAGACGAGAAAAGAGAAACGAAAATCAAGGACAATTGTGACGGAGCTGGACAGTTGAGCTGATCGCAATGGTGGTGACTCCGCTCGTTCTCCACGTCACAGAACTTCCAGGATGCTTTAATCCACCAGGTTTTTCAGCTTGGTTGCATTAAAAAAAAAGGAGAATTTCGTTTTCTCGTTTTAGTCAAGCTAAAACGAGAAAACGTAATGCAGCAAGGGACAGAATCAGAGAGAGGGAGAGAGAGAGAGAGAGAGAGAAAGAGAGAGAGAAGCCGAAAGGGAAGTCGAAAAGAGAATTCGTTAGCGGTAACTGGCGTTGGTCGGATTAGGATCTCTTTACTCCTCGGGCGTCGAGACTTACGCTTCGTGACTGTTTTTCATTCCTAAATAAAGCGGAATGTAACGCGATGAGAATGCGGTTGAAAGTTTCTCGCGTCCCCTACATTTTACCTTAATTCCTGACCCAATCCGATCGTAATTCTCGTATTTTCATTGGTGAAGGTAAACTGCGCGAGTATTCTCGAGTCTCCCTCGAGGACAATTTTGTATTTCGACGAGGTACAAAAATAGCTCGAGGCTTTTAATCGTCTTAAAAACTCCCCACAATTGATTTGATCACGTGTCTCTAATGCCGTTCGTTCGAGGGATCGTTACGGACTCCAGGAAGTTTCGGGTTCGTTGCGAGACCCCCTCGTCATCCTTGCAGCCCCTTATTCGAGAGTGAAAACATTCCTTAGTTCCATCGATGTAATACTGTCCGAGATACCTTTTTTTACTTCTTTTTTCCTTCTTGAATTGAAAGCTCCTATTGTTGAAGCGAAAATAGAACGATTCGTAGAAGGTGATGGAAGTGTGTGTGTGTGTGTTTTTTTCCTTTTTCTTTTCCTCGCAAATTGAAGATCGTTGCGATGGAAAGTGGAATTGGTGACCTCGGAATCAAATTTTCTCAGCGATGAAAACATCAATCGGCTTTAGGAGCGAAGAGCAAGGGAGGGGGTGAGACCTGGAGAAGAACCATAGTTCACGAACAATAAACGAGTGAGTCCAGCTTCGAGATGTCTAATGCATATTAATGAGATCTCACAGAACCTTTGCAACCCCTTCGAGATTCGTCTCCTATATCTAACCTCGTGGCAACGAGTTTTATTTCCCCAGTCTCTCGCACTCGCCCTTTCCTCCATTTTGATAAATCTCTTTTACCTTGATAAATTTTCATCGCCTGAGGGATGACGCTGACCTTTCACGTGATCTTATTCCATCGAGCTTTTTATTCGTTCCTTTATTTGTCCAATCGACGACCGTGTCAGATCCTGGCGACAAATTTTAATTCTCAACCCTTAAAGAGGGCTGTGTTTTCGGTTAAGGGGGTTTGAAAGAGGGATGTTTTTTTTCTTCTTGTAAATTATTCCCCAGGGTGAAACAAGGGTGGAAAAAAAGGTCGGTCAGAAGGTGAGATCGAGATTTTTGTCGTGCGTGTCACACCCGCCGTGATTCCCGTTCGTCCAGAGCCCTCGAAAAAGAGAAAAATGCTCCTCGGGGAACACGTCAAACACTACGAAAAGAGAAAGTCACGAAGGGGCGAGGGAAGACCTCCCCTCTCAACTCCCCTCTGAACAAGTACCCTTGCTAATGAATATTGATAAGGAGCCCCCCCCCCTCCTCCCCGATTGTCGTGACTCTTTCTTTTCTACCATCTCATTCTTCGACCACGACTAATGAGCTTTTTCAACGACCGTTACATCCTACCCCAGTGAAAACAGTAACAGCACCCTCAAAAAATTCTATCCCTATTTAAGACCCCGATGAACATACCTATTGACCAACAGTCAACTGTACAATTATTCAGAATGGAAATTATGGTTTTTTTTCCGGAAGTGCTCTATGCAAAGAGCAATCATTGAAATATTGAACTCGTACACGACACATCTACAATGGCTGAAAATAGAAATGTATGATCACTGTCGACGTAGACATTATAGTAGAAATTATAGCGTGCTTGGCAAACCTGTGAAATTATTTGGGAGGTGGCCTCGAAAATAAAACCCATACACACTAACATTAGTTGGAATGTTTTGCTATTTTAACAATATATATGAAAAGTAACGAAATAAATAATAATAATAATAAATAAATAATAATAATATGTCCAAACATTGGGACACGAAAGTGTTCGTACACAGGGACAATAAAATAATTGCTGTCCGAAAACTGGTACAATTTGCTATTATTCAACATTTTAATATATATAATGAAAAATATTCAACTGCCTGGCGTTTGATGATGCGTTATGAAAACTAGAATTTACAAGCTCGATGGTAGTTCCGGTAACTGTATTTAAAACCGATCTTTAAATGAACAATAAATTCATAAAATTCAACAACTTTTAACCGTATGCGAATTGGCACCGTTACCTTACGTGCTGCAAACAGTAATGCATTGTTATTAATTGTTGACTATTGATAATCCCCCGATAACCCAAAGGCATTTCGTCAATCGTTTTTTCGACGTGTTTTTTTTCGAACAATCGTCAGTTATCTGTGATCATGGTCGCACGACAATTGAAGCTTTCTGTACGAAGCGTTTTGGTGGAAGAGTTGCACTCCTTCCTCGCTTTAAAATCTATCCCTTTAATCGTTTTGAGGACAGAATGTATTTGTAAACGCTTTTGCTAAACAGACAGTAGAATGAGACTTTACTTATTTGGTATACATTTGAAACAAATGTAGATTACATAATAATTGTTTAATAATTATTAAATTGTGTGACAATGATAATAAATAACAATTTATTCGTTAGATTTGGACGATTATCGTTTTAGGCACACAGCTGTCGATCTGTAGGCATAAAACGATGATTGTCCAAACTCCAGAAAGAGTCGTATTGAAATTTAAAAACGGCTCATAAGAACACTCCACAAATAGCCGTTTGCTTTTCTCGTAGAAGATACTAAATTTATATATCAAAGGCGTGGGGAAAAACTTCTAGCTTTTTTTTTCTCCGCGTGTACGTACGAACAAAATCGAATTTCATTTCGGGAGTTATATCGCGTGGAAAATAAAAAGAAGAAAGAGAGACAAAGAAGAGAAGGAAGCAAAAAGTTGGAAGTATTCCGTGTCGGGGAGTCCGAATGGAGGTAGGTGCGGAGCTGATTTGCCTCGCTTGCATTCGATACGGGCCATTTGATCTGGTCTCTCGGATTGTACAGATGGTGTTGGCCGTAATACTAAATCGCGTACGCCGTATAAAGGAAGTCCATTCCTATTCATTGAAATGGATATTTCGGGGAAAGACATACATTTATTTTTTTTTATTTTACCTTCTATTTCAATTTCCGAGAATCACAGAGAATTTTAGCCAACGTCACTGGAATTGTCTCGGCCTATTTTTTCGAAATGACAACTCCTTGGAGAGACCAGCAGATGGTTTCATTGATTTTACTTCACGTATCATCCTAACGCCTCTCTCGTTCTCTCTCTCATTAGTTGTCGTCTCTATTGGGTTCGTTTCAAAATGCATCGGATATTTTCAATGATTTTGAGAATTCTGGTGGAAAATATTCCACCAGCTATTACAGTTGGTCAAACGATATTTTCTTCACAGTTCATTAATTGCTGCGAGACGAATCTAGTACATTGATAATTATTGATATATTTAATAATAATTGAGTCAGTGCTTACATTCTTCGTCAAAAAAGTTATTGGGTCTTATTTCAAAACAAATATTATTAACAACTTAATAAACTCGATGTTGCAATTTGAAAAGTATCAAGAAATTTATAGAGCCCTTCATTCGTTTACTTAAGGGCTCTGTAAGTGTCTTCACACTTTTGAAATTGCAACATCGAGTTTTGAGAATCGTCAATAATATAATGTTTTAAATCAAGGTCAATAAATTTGTAGCCACGAAGAAAGGAGCCTTTAAGTATTTCACTGAACCGTTGGATAGAGCATTTCACATGGTAATCTACCTCATAAATATCGTCGAAGACGATATAGGAATGTACACAACCACGTATACGTGTACATGTAAAAAGGATATTCCGAAAGCGTTAAATGTACATAAAGTTGAGTACGGGGGTCCATGGCTATTTCGGAGACGCTTCTTGATATTCTATGAACGAAAAATTGGTTGTAAGGACATGAAAGTCCTTGGAACGATCCTAAGAATAAATGAAATGTTTTTTTAAAAACCGGTACATTCGAAATGAAATTCAACGTGAGTATCATGATTGTGAGGACTGCCCTCGAAATATTTTTAGAGTCGAGATATCCACACTTGTATATCGGTTCGAACGAAAAGATTATCCAAAAGTGTAGTTTCTCTGCCAATAATATTCTGGTCGTCCATTCGAGCGATATAAGTGCGTGGATTTTTCTCTTTCCAGCCACAATCGTGATCCTAATTCATGGGTGCTTTCTCGATCGCCGTAGTCTTTCCTCGTATCCTCAGCGACTCTCGGCTGCCTCTACCAACCCCCTCCTCTTCCAGCATATCGCAATGTAGCTCGTTCGAAGAAAACTTTTCACGAAGAAATCCCATTTTAAGAAAAACTTTTTCGTCTTCCTCCATACTGAGACACGAATGGCAATCACGATAGCATAGATATGGGAAGAAAAAGGTAGTGAAAGAAAGGAAGGAAGAGAGCCAGAGAGAGCGAGAGAAACGCCAAGCCGGAAATACGTATAGGTTAGAAGCGAGGAAGAGAAGCCACGAATGTGTCTCTTTCGAGGTCTTTCATACTCCCCGGGTGCATAACGTTCGGGACGTACAACGGAAAAATTATGTAACGAGAAAAGTGGATGCTGGGGGCGAGCGAAGACGGTTATCACTACGATAACTCCCCACCGTAGCTTCGAGACCGCTTTTCTCCTACGCTCGTCTCCTTTTTTCACTCCCCTCGTAAGCTCGAGCTTCGCAACTATCGGGACTGCAAGAACGACCGTAATCGAAAAATTCCAGTGGACGCGGTCGAGCGCCCACGATATCCTTATTACGTCAGTTCTAGAGCTTTGACTATGACATATATACATTCGAGGGTGTCTGTGTATCCGCGTGTAGCAATATATGTACATATATAAATATATATATAGATTGTACGTAGAAATATTACATAGTGGGTAGTTTCTGGTGAGCTAGTGCTTTAGCTAGGCCATTTGATTAACATACATTCGCGTGTCCTCCTTTTTCCTCTTGCCAGGAACCACCCACCCTTCCCGTTCTCCACTGGTGCTCTCCGGATCTTCGGCCCTTCTGCCTCTTTCTCTCTCTCTCTTTCCATCTCTCCGCTGGTCTCCGAGGGAGAAAAAACTGGGTGGATTGTCGCTAAGGAGGGCAAGAAGAGGGAAGGTGAAGGGGTATGGAAGCTTCGTCAGCTTTCATCCCCCGTGGAAAAATATGGCTGCTGCGAAAAAGGCAGGCGAACGTAGGATGGGCGGAGGGGGTGGGGGTGGTGGTTGAAGGTTTGAGTACGAGACGATAGGTGGGTTGTAACAGCGAGTGAGGAAGAGGTAGGGCAAAAAGGGATGGGGCCAAAGCGTTCTTTCACATGCTAATCCGCGTAGCAGGCTTGGTTCATGAATACGTACGGTCAAAGCGCGAGCTCCTCTCTGCCCCTCTCTCACTCTATCCCTCCATCTCTCTTTCTTTCTCTCTTTCGTCTTCCTCTTTTCCTCTTGTTTAGTCTCGCGATTCCGTTTTCAACGGTATAAGGTGGTTCTCCCGAAAGGTCGGCTAGAAAAGAGTTTCGGGACAGGGGTGACTATCGAAAAGGTGAAAAAGATCGGAGGGGGCTTCGGTTCGCTCGAGCGGTGTTCATTTGTTCGACCGAAACGAGCGCGATAGAACGAGATGGCGAAGCTTGGTTATCGGAGATAATCGAAGATTCAATCGTAATTGAATCACCTTTGTACATTATTTATCCTCAGGCAGAAAGTATTTTATATACACTTAATCCAATCGTAAATAGGATATGTCAAATGTGTCATTATTTATTTATTCTCTCTTCGAAGCGATTTATTATTTGGTAGATTTTCGTGAAGAAACTTCGTGCCCGGAGGGCTCGTGTCGTACCCTTAACTTCTTTGCAGCAATGGAATCCCGGACCACCAAGTTTGGTGGTTCCAATATTCGGGTATTTTTCTTTGTGCCACGGTATGCATAAATTCCTAAAGGACGTTTAATCCAGAGTTGGGAGGACAACCCATTAATGAAATACTCGGAGACCTCTTATTCTTTGCCAATGGATTTCAGTCCCTGCTGGACGAGTTTGGGTTATGTGTTTATTCGGTACAGCGAAGTTTCACATACATCTCGATGGAGACCAACTGATAGTCCTTTCGAAAAGGATGATAGTGGCTCGGCCTCGCGGAAGAAATAACGCGGAGGTTTATACCTTGTCGCGAATTTGCGCTTCGTATAATTCACCGTCGAGGGCGCTTTATTCAGACTTGCACAATAACTAGGTACTACGTTAAGGTGCGATAAGTCACGCGTCTAGCCTCCCCTCCCCCCACTTCGTTTTCAACCCCTTTGCCCCCTTAACTGCTTCCCGTGCCTATGTCCTTTCTCTTCTGTACCTTCTCGCGAAATATATTACGTACTCCGTTCCCCCCACTCCTCCAGAAAACCCTTCTTCATCCCTCACTCGTTTCCTAGCCGAGTCTCTTTATTCTTGCCGTAGGTGGGACACGAGGACTGAATATTATTATACAGAGAGAGAGAGAGAGAGAGAGAAAGAGATAGAGAGAAGAAGGAGAGAATCTAAACGTGAAACGAAATGAGATCGTATCTCTGACTACAGTGCTTTGTCTGACTATGTTGGTCTAATACTACTTACGATATAACTGCGCATGTACAATTGTTAATGCTCGGCTGTGCATCAGTCCCGTGAGCGTAACAACGTCTGAATTTACTTAAAGCCCCGTTCTACCAAGGACTCGTAGGCTTAATTCAATGCCAGCAAATAGGTGGAATTAGAGATGCTGTACCTCGTGAATGCTCAGCCGGTGTGATTGATATATTCGAGCGAATGTACTAAGATAAACGAAATAATTCAACTGCCCAAATTTTCAGACATTGCTGTTGGTGCTTCATGATACTTTGTTCTTAAAGTTAATTAATACAAATAAACAATACTCCTCGACTGCTCTTTCGTCCTCTGTGCTTTTCGTCGAGTATTGGAAGTGATACATCCGTATCGATATCCAGAAACGTTTCATCATGATTTCTTCATTTATCCTTTTTTTTTAACACTACTGCTGCGCTTCGAAGCGCAGTGTTTACGGAATTCAGAATTGTGTCGTATTTTTCAACTTTGGGTTAGTAAACGCCGTTTTTTTTTTTTCCTTTCTTCGAGAGTGAGAGTTTCGTGGCGAAGATCGTTGAGAAACGCTATTGTGGGGTTCGGAGGTTCAATTTTCCTCAGGGTTAACACCGTTCGTCGCAGTAATTGTGAGTATGCCCGACGGTCTCATTTCTCGCTAGAATTTAGTTTCTGGTTCGCGGCAATAGCGTTTTCTACCTCTCTCTCTCTCTCTCTCATTCTCTTCCTCTCTCTATCTCTCCTCCTTACTGTCTCCATCGCTGTCCTTCTTTCTCTCGTTTCTACATGGCAAGCCTCTTTACCGGATGGTGTAAAGGGCGAGAGGGTTAAGGAAAGAGAGAGGCGATCCCACGTGCTGCGCTCCCATGCATAGAGAGGGCTCATGTTTCCCTAATGCGGACCGATAAATATTTAAGCATAACGTAATCGGTCGGATTATACCTAGCGTGGGGCTTGTCCGTATATATGTGGCAGAAAGAAAAAGTGCTGGAGAGTGGGGGGAGAGAGTGAGAGGTACTGCAAAATAGCAGAAAGATAGCCATGGAAGAGGGGATTGGAAGGTACCTCGAGATAGAAACAGAGAAGATTGCTGGAGCTAGGAAAATGAGCGTGAGAACGAGAAGGAAAACGGGAGAAACTGGTACTCGTGGTGAAAATTGTGTCTAGTCACGAAGTTTTCCCGCTTGCGGTCGTTTTCCGTTACGCCAACGTACCGAAAACATTTTCTCGAACATCCTCACGAGTGGGCGGTGGAAGGGGGAGATCGTAAAGTGTCGCCTTTCGTAATCCTCGTGAGTAAAATAACGTTACATTGTCTCGTTACTATGCAACGATCACTTACGGAATACAAATAGGTATTCTTGGTTATATTGTTAAGAAATATTCAACACTTTTGTATTCGTTCGGAAGAAAATTATTGGTGCAACGAGTTTTCAAGAAAAGATAGTATTTGCCTCGCTTTCATTTTTAATTCGATAATACGGGTGATTTACTTTGGAAAGTAGTGAACACCTCGTTTGACGGAATTGGCGAACATTTTATTTATTCCAAATGTTCCCTTGGCAGCCGTTTTTTTTTTTTCTTCAAGTATTCATTGGTGTATGAAAGAAATGGGATTGCAACGCTGGTCAGTATAAGACATTTTCAGAAACGATGCACATCGACTACCCAGGGTTTCCCAAATATTCGTTGGATTGCTTTTCAAACAAAATTACCTTCTGGTTTCGACACAATTTTTTCGTACAGTTTGAATCATTGATTAATATCTTACGTATTCATTTCATACATTTGGATAACAGGATAAATTAAATGTATGGCTTTCAGTGAACGAAAAATCGTGAATGAACATTTCAGAACCTGGAATCTGTTTGACAAGAGCGTGAACGACGAAACCCCATATCTATTTGGAAGAAGGCATTGAAAAAAAATATTTCCGAACTACAGCTACCTACTACAGCTAACTACTAATCGCCTACACTATTAATAATGACCCGGCATAGTTTCGACTGTTCTAATGGCACTGTTTGAAAACAGCACGACACAGTGCACCTTCACTGGATGTTTTACGGTCCCCTGAATTAGGAAATTTGTACGAGGACATCAAGTATGATAAAAAAATGGTTCGTTCAAAAAAATTATGTTTGTACAATTAAGGTCCAAGCTTTCTTTCGACTTATCGAGTCCTTTTCAACGTGGTTTTCGGACGATTGACATTTGTCTGTGACGACGGTTGGGTGGCAACTAACTTTTTACAAAGCATTTTGGGGGAAGAATCCTACTACCTCTTTCTATCCAAAAAAACCTTCCAACGATTTTGGTAAAAAAGTATCGTCGTATACGCTTTTGTCGAACAGACTCTAAAATATATATTCACCGTGGCTTACGAATTTATCGAGATTATCTTATCTCCTTATTAATCAAGAATTACACATACCTCATCCCGAAAAACTCTGTCCAAAGTAATAACAGTACTGAAGCGAAATAAACCTAGTCGAATTTATCTGTGTCGTTGAAACAAAGTGCATGAAAAAATGAAACATCGATTTCATTCCAAGTCACTGAAAAATTCCTAACATCGATACAGCTACGAATTTCCAAATACGTTATAGCCAGTCCCTTAAAAAAAGTGTAGGGTACCGAGAGCCAGTATAAATAAATTGGCCTCCATCCACGTGCAATATTTCGTGCTCGAAAAATTACACGCCGTTTCTTTTTCTCTCCTTCCAAAAGAATGATAAAGGATGAAAAAAAAAAATAACAGAAATCGGTAACGATCAGTTCGACCAGCGGTTTTTTTTTTAACCGAACACGTGTGAATTATGCGAAGCAATAAATAAAAAAGAAAACGGAAACGTTAATGGATCGAGAGTCACCAGCGTTCCAAGAGTTAGGTAGAAAATGAAGAGACCTCGGGTGAGTTTTATTGCAGTGTCTCACACTCTTTCTTTCTTGTTCCTCCCTTTCTCTCTCCGCTCCACCAACTTCTCCCTTTATCATTAGTATTATATAATTTATTTTTTATTATTCACACAAGAGCAAAAGAGATACGTGTTGGAACTCTCCCCATCAGCTTTTCTAAATGTCTCCCGGAAATCTACACACGCAGGCACTCACGTTCGGCTACCACAATCTTTTTATATATATATATATATATTTTTTTTTTGCTCCGTCGGTCTCTCGTCCCTTGGCATTTCATTCATTGGCGCCGCGACAACGAAGGCTCTCGATTCGAGCTACACAACATTTGAGCTCGGGGAATGGAGCGAGAGGATTGTTGCCAGCCTCCCAGGCTTCCTCTCCTCCTCGGTCGCCATTCCTATCCCTCTCGTTCTCTCTTTCCCTCCATCCGTTTCTATCCGCCTCTTCCTCGCTCTCTCTCTCGCTCTCTCTCTTGATCGAACATGGAACACGATACGACCACACGATGCACGTTTTTACGAGCTACAAAATACGGGCCAATCTGTCCCATGGTCGACCGCAGCGGCAACGATGTCGAATAGGTCCGCAGAAATCGACGTCACAGAAACGCTGAGGGAGACGGAGCGAGAGGGAACGATTGAGGGAGGAATTGTGCGTGAGAGGGAACGAGGGAGAGAGAGAGAGGGAGAGAGAGAAGAGAGGGAGGGACCATCTCTCGTCTATTTTTCACCCCCTTTTTTCCATCCCCTTCCAACACCCCTAAACATGAAACGGAGGATAGTTACAGCGCGAAACGCTTTCAGTTCACCACCGAGAAGTTCCGCAACCCGCTGCTAGGTATCGGTACATGTATATTTAAAGGATTTTAATCTCTCTACCTCCCTTTCGTTTCTCCTCCTTCTTTCTCCCTCTTTAGTGGCGGTCCCTTCGATCCGCAATTTTCTCTCTTCCTCTATATAATAGCCTCGGACCACCCACGGATCGGTTAGGCAATTTTACGCTCTCCCAGTTACAAAAACCCATTCACGGTTAAATGCATGAGATGCTTCGCTGCCTCTATATAAATATATATCTCTCACTCTCTCTCTCTCTCTCTCTCTCTCTCTCTCTCTCTCTCTCTCTCCTAACTCCCGAAAGGTTTAAAACGAAATATAGATGAAATATGGCCACGGGGTAGTTGTAATAATGGTGGGAATAACCCAAGTGCCCCGGAAACTGGACAGGGACCGATGATTTTTCATCGAGTGGAACGATCACTGCCAGCTTTTTCGATCTGACTCGTTTCATCAATGGTAAAATCGAAAAATTCGTGTGAACTGATATGTAAATATTCGTTTGAGGAAATTAATAGGGAACTCGGTGTAGAAAAGTGGGTTACGTTACTTCGAAGTTCGTCGGTTTGACAATGTGAATTATCATTTCTTGAAATTACGAGAAATAGCAGTTGCGACAGATAGATGGACTGATGAACGTTGAATAACTGTAAAAGGCTGGAAATTACCTCTCTAGATTTATGTATATATACGTATGTGGGTGGGCACATACGAATATACATCGATATACCTGTGTCCAAGCAACGAAAAGTGCTATCAAACGGTGACTCCTCTCTCTCTCTCTCTTTCTCTTTCTCTTTGTCCCTATTGGGCTACGAACTGGCGATTAATTTCAGAAACCCGTGATTCATAATGGTGGCCGATCAATCACCGAATACAGAACTGGTCGGTCGGTTTTACGCTGACGCACACGGAAAACTCGGCGCGCCCTGACGCGTTAACTAATACATCGAACGAATCCTCCGGATGGGTATATTCATGAATATCAACGTTTTGACAAACGAAAGGTCGTAACCCGGAAAGCCTTGAGATGAAAATAATGGCGTTTCGTTTCTGTCATTTTTACAGAGTTCGTTTCATTTACTCCGGGTGTGTACACGTCTATACGGTTTCGAGCATACGTCATGCTGACACACTCTACCGAAACCTCGAACGCAAAGAAATTTTACGACTCTTTCGGAGCGACAATTCATATGGACAAATTATTCATCGATATTATTACCATCTGTCTTTGAAGGTTGGAGCTAAACTTTTTGGAAAAAGTGTTCGGAAGGGATAGCTGCGTTGTGAATGGATTTGGCATCAGTCAATTCGAGCCATGAGGGAAGAGTAGAGTAAAATAAAATGGACCAAGTGGAAAAGAGAGGCCACGAGGTGGAGGGGCATGAAATTTGGAACAGTGTTTGATAAATTGTAAATCCACTGTGTGATTTACATTTCAGAAGTTGGGATACTGTGAAAACTCTAAAATTACGATAAATTAAAAAAGTGACTTTTGTTAATCAAGTTTAATGGAAAAATAGATCGTATAACATGATTGATAACTCATTTGGTCATTAAAAAATAATTTCTTTTAGGAATATTAATAATTGAGACATTTATTAAAAATATTGTTAAAACCTTGTTGAAGACGTTTTAAAAAATTCTTTGGAAAATCTATGTCGAACAAATAAATAAATATACAGACAAACGAAAAAGCCAGTTTATAAAAACGCGGTAAAATCCGTTACACGATATTGGTATAACAGTTTAAAAAAGAAAAGCGTAAAAAGCTTGACTAGTAAATTCTATGGTAATCATAAGTTCACGCTCCAACCTACGATTTTTGCACCATATGATGACCTTTCCTCTTCAATTTGCGTTGCCTCAAGCTGCGAACGTTTCTTTCGTCGTCTTTTTTTTTTTTGCACACTTGCTTAACACCCAAATTCGTTTCCCGTTTGGCGTTATATGTCATTAACATCCGGGATGTATAAGCGTATATATAACATATTTCCGTACGGTGTGATAATGCGAATGGTATTCACGAGCCGAGAATACCCATTTCCTTCATTTCCCTTCTTTTCCACCGTGGGATTCGCGGTTCACTCTCATAAAACTGCAAGCCGAGAGAAAAGCTGGATAAAGGGAATGACGAGTAAAAGAGAGAACGATCTTCAGGGAAAAAGGGAGACAGAGAGAGAGAGAGAGAGAGAGAAGTGAGAGAAATGCTGCGAGGCAATTTCACTACGAGAGCAGCTTCTTTATAGACTCGTTGTGAAACGAGGATTAGCATAATCAAAACGTTCCGTAAAATACGTGAAATTGGGGCTCGCTTTCTGTCTTTGTTTTGTTATTTCTCAGCTTTGGGCTAGAGAGTGAGAGAGATAAAAAAAGAAGGATATAAAGCCGAAAGAACGACGATCAAAAACTATCCAGGGGAGAATCTAACTGGTTCTTCGTCCTTCAGCACTCTCTTCACTTCCGCCCTTGATCATCGTATCGCCACCTTCCCGTTTTTTTCCAAGCTTTTACGATTCTCTTTTCACTTAATAATTGCGAAAGTGCAGCTAAATTCGAAAGCCTCTTTCCTTCGTTCTTTCGGGTTTTATCCTCTTCCGTTATCGAATAACGATTCGGTTGATTCGCGTCGCCAATTTATTTTGGTCCACTAAAAAATTTTAATGTTTTTTCCTATGATTCAGAAAATGAGAAAATCATTAATAAATTATCTGATTAATGTAATTACATCAATCATTTTTTAATTATCGAAAAATGAGGCGATAATTGAAAAAGAATTAATGTAAGAAAATAATTAATAAAATTATTAAGTTTTTCAAGTTTCAGCGCTGCATATGGAGTTTTTAATTATATCTTGTACCTAGCGCTTTTTTTTCCAATCAATTGTATTTTCCATACGGATAATTAGTCGACATATTTTTTTTTTGTACGTATCAAAGAGTGATATTCAGCCTCTCTCTAATGACCAATATTTCATTTTATGTTTCAGGTACGCAACGTAACGTGTCACGTACTTCATGTTCGATGCTCATGCTGCTGGGCTTGTAAGATCTTAAATTATAATTTTTTTTTTCGTGAAAAGTACTGTACTATCTGTGTTTATCTTCGAGCGATTCGGTAAGGCGTATCATTTAGTATATGCATGTGGCACGGCGACTTTCGTTTCTTCAGCAATACGTATTATACGAATATGTAGAAACCACCATAAACGATGTTGAAGAAAATGCCCTTGGATAATTTAAAACGTTTTTTTTTTTTGTTATTTTTCAGTAATTTGGCCCAATTTATGCATTTGATCCAAGCTTTAAAATATCGAGAAGATACAAAGATATCCGATGCAACATTTCAACAAAGTTAAGAGACTGAAAAAATATCGTTTCCCTTTGAAATATAAGCAACGCATATTAATTGTTGCTAACAGGTGTCAAGTAAATGTCAAAAAATGAATTATGATAAAAAAAAAAAACGATTGCTTCTTATATCCAGTTTTAAGAAGGACAACCGTTGATAATACAACGACATTTTTTAGCAACGCTTTTGAAAGGCCTTTCATTATTTCTCTGAACCCTCAAAGATCCCTCATTATTCAAAACATACTTCATTACGTCAAGCGGAGCTTTAGGGTTTTTATTTCCTTGAAAAATAGTGACTTTTAAAACGAATCCGATTAAAAAGAACCTACCATTGTCGTATAAAGAGCATGAAAGTTATCGCGGTTAAAAGTTTCCAACTACCACCTGCTCGGTATTACTTAGGGCACACGTTGAAAAGGCTGCAAGGTAGGAATTAAGGCTCCCCGAATGTCTATATTCTCGCGTATGCAATTGCGTGGCCTGGCATTGCCTGACAAAAGACACGAAGGGAATCCGTTTTTTGTTTTTTTTTTTTTTTTTTTTTTTTTTTTTTTTTTTTTTTTTTTTTCTTAAAATGGCACAATGGAATTATGGACTCCTCGTAACACTCGTGCAGATGAACGTACGAGAAATCTCACAATTGGTTGATTTCGTCACAAGGTTGACGGACCATGTTTTTCGTGATATAAAAAACGCATTACAAAAAAAATATGACATATATATAGTGACCATAAAAGTCACTTTCCCATATATATACAACGATAAATCTACCGCAATACACATAAGACAAAAAATATATAATTTAAAGTTCCCGAACATTATAAATTCATACTAAACGTCAAACGCGGATCATTGTACAAAAATCAGGCCGCAAAAGGGTCAACCTTACATTCCCGTTTGAACCTCCAAAAAAAATTTGCCAGAACGAAAGAAAAATTCCGATTTTATTATCCGGTTGAAACTGTTCGGGAATGAAAAATCAAAGTCCGGGAACAGAAAAAAATGGGAAAAAAGCTGTAATCCGTTAATTAAAAACCTCGACAGCCGCGATTGCCAGGACTTGCAATTTTTTCTTTTTTTTTCCATTTTTTCCATCTACCTGCGGCGGTCGGTGAATCATTGAGCAATTGTACTTCAATTAAGACCATCCAAGCGTGTGAACATTTTTCGCCACGAGTGACGTAACATAGGGTTATTATACGGGGTACCCCACACTGTACCAGCCTCGAGATTCGATAGAAATTTTTCAGTGCTGGATTTATTGGACAAGGATTATATATGAAAGCTGATAGAGCTTCATCATTTTTCTATCCGCGCTGTGGGGATGCCTCCCCTTCCCCTTCCACCCCCCTCGTTCCACCAACGCGACTGCAGAACTGTTGATGAAACGTCAACCGCCGATTTAGCAGAGAATGCCCGATGAACGTAAATACGAGAAGAATGAAAATTGTGCTCGTGGCAAAATAAAAAAAGAAAGACAGGAGACCAGGCTTTTTGTACCGGAAATTGAGAATCATAGCGTTAAAATTGTCGAAAAGTATGATCTCACTGGTGTGCCTCTGGTACGCGTGGAAACTCGTGAATACACGCAGCCCGCACGATGCGCTTTATGCCTCATTGGCCAATACCCTTCGTCATTTCATAGCGTAACCTCTCCCTCTTACCCTCTGTCTCTTTTCCTGCTCGATCAGCCGAAATGGCAGACAATCGATACGTTCGTCCCCACTCCGACGCATTTACCCTCATCCCAATCCCTACGATCGTTTATGCTATCGTTTCTGAGCTTTACTTTCCTGGATGCACCGAGTTTCAGTCGAATGATAAAGGGATGGATACATAGATAGATATGGTTTATTATTTCATTAGACAATCCTCTTGCACGCGATACGTACTAAGGCAAAATATAATTAAACATACAATATTAGTACGATTGCTGATAACGAGTGAGTTCGTAAGAAATGAGGGTTTTGTTTTTTCATAAAAGAAAACAAAAAATGTTTTTTTATTCACAACTTTTGTTTTTTGCCATCTTCCAGTGTTTCGTTTTTTCTTTGTTTTAATATCGACTTGAGGTCGTTCAAACGGAATCTTGACTCGAAAAATCTCGAAAACGTTGAAATAAATCTTCAAATTTTATATCAAAAAATTACGTTTGGATTTGAAAAATGGAATTTTTTAAAAGTTGATGGTTCCTGATGGCTATGAATTCTACAGTTATGCAGCAGAAGGGCTAAAGGCAACTGCTGAATATTCCAGGTGATAATGGGGAATAACCATAGTACGTCGATAGCGAGAAGAGATGAGGGCGTGGAGAGGAACGGTGGTTTTATTTTTTTGTTCTCTTTGGAATACTATTCAACGTTGCCGGGTGGCGGAGATCTTCGCGTTTATTTTGTGGCTTCATGAATATCGAATATGAAGGGTAGAAAAGGGAGGCAGAAATAGGAGGTAAAATAAGAGGGCGTTTAACGTTCGAGGACTGCCTGGTACCGCGAGACTCCGAATTTTCAAAGGCCCCCAACTACCCCCTTTAGTTCCGCTACGAGCTGAAATTTCTCTCGACGGAGTACCCGGATCAGCGCCGGGAGACAGAGGCAGTTAATACGAGCAACTTTCACGCAACCGATAAAACGATTCTCTTGCTCTCGTGCCTATCATCCCTTCACTGTCTAACCTCCTGACCTCCCTCGTTACCAACTACCCCTCACTCGATATTGAGAAGTGGTCCGAGCCGAACTGAGATCTTCGTCGTGTTTTCAATTTATACTTCCACTCGCGACATCGATATATCGTTCGTGCATATCGGAAGAGATTGGTTGGCACAGGGGGTAGTTTTGTGACAAATGCATCCTGCCAAACTCTCTTCGCTCGTGGTATATATATTTCTGCTCTTTTTTCCCTCCTCCATTTTCTGATGTTGATTGTACGAATTTAAGGATGAATGAAAATACGATTTTTTTTCTACCTGATCAGTGGTTAAGGCAGTTTTATCAGACCATCCTTTTTTCAAATTCTTAATATTAAATTGTTTTGCTGTTCATCGAATTTTAATCCTTTTTGCCTCTGGTGAATAATGTCATTTTCGTAAAATAAAATTCACTTCGGATTCCCATACGTTTATTATTAGAAATTTGTTTATTTACTATTCTTGAGACACTTAAATTTTGTTCACTCTTCTGATATTCTTTTTCTATTTAAACCCAAACAACCCCTAACAATTAACAGTGCTACAACAATAATTTCAACCCTTAAAAAAGATTTTCACAATAATGGAAGAAATCGACATAGTTGGACTTGAAATCAGATATTTTTTTCTCGAATACCTTCGCGAGAGAGATGCTGACCTGTCCAAGGAAGCGAGTTATCCCTCGGATTGAATCATCTCTAAAAGTTTCTCGACCTCCTATTACCCTTCCTTACCTCTCTACCTCGCTTACTCTCTTCCACTGTTCTTTTTCTGTCCTCCGTCTTCTTCGGTTCCCCTTTGGTATCACGATGTCATGGCTGCTCTTCTGATACTCCGCATAGGTCTTCGATCTTCGAGATATCTCTCGCAAACTCTTCTTGCCGATATAAGTCCGGTCGTTTCGCGAACTGCAAGTTGGATCAAGAAAAAGCGCGAGAGACCGAGATGGGTGGTAAGGTGAGGGTGATCGGAAGTACGAGCGAAAAGGGTCGTGGAAAGTTTTTCAATCGCGAGTATACAGCGGAACGAGAGGAAAAAAGTTTCAAAAAAAGAAGGAGGTGGCAGAAGACGCGAAATATATAAAAGCATCTTAGATTGATGGAAAAAAAAAATAACCGAACTATACACGTACAGCTTTGCTGGCGAACCGCAGATCAATTTTTCAATAAACTATTTTTCTATTAAAGAAAAATTACGAGATTTGTGTCTCGTCTTCATTTGTGCAATTCACTCTTCGACATCCACTGGCCCTTCTTCGCGTTCCCTCGTTGAATTTTTTCTGTTTTTTTTTTCTATTTATTTTTGTTTTTTATTTTACCTATACTTGGATGCTAAAGTTGGAATTGGGGTAGAAAAAACAATGACGTATACAACACTCGAGAGTTTCATTGGATAAATCTAGCGAAAGCTCTTCCACAAGGGGAGTCTGGAATATCCCATCCTGAGAGGGTGAGAAGCTCGCGCGAAAAAACGTTAGATAAATGGTGGGCTTGCTACTCGAGACTGAGCCGATCTATCACCATCCTCCGTTAAGGGATAAAAGACCGTTATTAACATTGCAAAAACTGTCGGATCTTCGTATCCGTGTCGCCACTGTCAATCCCTCAACTCGACCCCATCTACGCGCCGATTGCACAGCTCATTCTCGCCTTGTGTACACTTTTTGTTTGACCATCCCCTCGAGAGTATTTTCGTCTCAACGGGTTGAAGATATATTCGACGGGGAAAAACTTTACGAGCAGTCCGATGCAACATTATTCGCATTGGACGTGAAGCTGAACAGTCAAGCTTTCACTTAGGAAGAGTAGTTCGTCGAGTTTACCGAAAAACTTTATCAGCTTATTCGTTTATTTTTATTTATGTATAAACAAAAACATTACTTCTAGATCGTTAATACATTTCATCCCTTTTCTTCATTGGACCATCTTGAGTTTAAGGGAAAACCAAATTTGACACCATATTTTCAAATAGGATATCCATTTCGGGGTGTGCGATTCGTTTGCAGTATTGATATTCGTTTCTAACGTTAAATTCGCTAGTACAAATATTGCACGTGAAAAAAATTTGAGACTGAAGTTCGCAACGTTGCAGCGCACCGGAAATGATTACTTTTCAATTTCTCTATCTGTTTTTTGCTCACCGAAATTGCAAGTAAAATACCTAATTAATTATTCGAATTTTTATTCTGATTATTTAGAATGCAAACGAGACGGAAATTATTTTGCCAAGCAATGAAACTATGGAAACGAAAAAATGAGAAAAGAAATATCATTGGGTCGCAACGATGCGAATATCAAATCCATAAAAAAAAAATGCAAGTTTACTTCATACATACATAAAGATTGACATTAACGGACCTCAGTATTTATATTTTCAAAAACGAAAATAAAAAATTGTAAAATCAATCATAATGAAAAGTGCCTGCGTTAAAAATTTAAAAGATTCACGAACTTTTTCGAGCTTCCGCTAGGGTGTATCTCCTGGCAAACAATCATCGATCGAAAAAGTCATGACGATCCATTTTGTGCGTTTGCATGAAGAAAAAAACCTGTCATGCAAGAATCCTCGTTGCATCAATGCCCGGCGTATCGTCCATGCTCTTCATCGCGGATACAATTTGGTTTCACAAAGATTCACGCGGAGTGTACGTGGAATAGAAGAGGGGCGAGAGAAAGAGAGAGAGAGAGAGAGAGAGTGCCCAAAGCAGCATGAAAAAAAGCGGGGCACAGTGATGGTATTGGTGCACGCGAACGAGGGGTTGAGAGCATAGAAATGTGATATAGATACGCAAGTGAAGAGAGGTCGGTGGGAGGAAGAGGAGATGTAGATGGAGGAGGAGGAGGAGGAAGAGGAGGAGGTGGGGGAAAGTAGAAGGAAGGGCGGAGAGGGATGGAGCTCGCGAGGTGCGACGAGTGGTGAAGGGATTGGCGCGGTTGGCCCGAGGGTGCAAAAGCCTCTCCTCTCGTCGGTTCGATGCTTTTCAGTCGTTCCAGGGAAAGGGAAAAGCTGAAGGGGAGCGCATGGCAACAGGGGTGCGAGAGATGATGCTTCTCATTGTTTCGACTTGAGTGGCGCGTCTCTCTTTCCCCCTCCGCCGCCCCTCTCTCTCTCTCGCTCTCTCTCCATCCTTTAGTTATTTCGCAGTCGCCCTCTCGTTCCCTCCTCCGTCCCCTTCTTTCTCCGGATGCGCACAAGCACGGATACAAATGAGTTCTATCTCTAGCCGCTGTCGTCATCATTTTCAATTAGCCCGTAATGACTAGGCACGCGAGTCGCGAGAGGGTTGGTGATGCAAAGGGGGTATGAGAAGTGCGAGGCTCGCTCGTCGGGAATACAGCAACGAAAATCTCCCGTCTCGAGCGAGAGTTATTAATTATTAAGCTTTAGCTGGAGTCTCAGCGCGGTATTACGTTGATTAAAAAAGAAGAAGAAACAACAACAACAACAACAAAAAAAAACATGCATGTACAAACGTAAATAGGGTGGATTCGTGTACTTTCCGTTTCTATAAATCCAGCACGAAATACCGTAATCGTGGCAAAGGGTTAGAGAAATTCTGATGCGAGAATCTCTACCGATCGTCGTTTGCAGTTCGCCTGTACGAAACGTCGACGAATCCTCCTTTAAATGACCTTCGTCAAGACCTTGTATCGACCTTGCCCAACCTCCTGCAAATAACAGCAGCTTCCAATCCAAAGCCAATCCTCATCTTCCAAGCGCTATTAACGAACCGAGAGAAACGCCCCGCGATACACCGACGATCAATTTTCATTTGCCGACTGTGCGCGCCCTTAATTTTATCGCGAAACCCTCGCGTGTACAGCGACAACGATACATCGTATCGGTTTATCGAACCGTGAATGAATCGACGGATTTGGCAACAAGCTTGTGGCATACGTAGATACACACTGACACACGCGCACTCTGCTGCCCTCTCCCGTTCTCACATTCCCTTGCGCTTGATTCCGTGCTTGGGTGTTTACCGGTTAAACGTTGAATCATCATAACCAGAACAGCTTTGATCAATCTCGTAACGGCGATGCATAGTCGAGTGGAGAGAGAAAAGCCGTGGGCATCGCGAACCCAGTTCCAACCCATATGGGGGCCATGTATCGATTACGTATTTTGTTAAAGGATCCGCGGATCTCTTTCTGGCTTGGCGTACAAACGTGTATCGTCGGTCGATCCGCCAGCAAGTAGAAAGGATCGAGTCTGACGGTGGCCAATCGCTGCTGGATTTTGTTTCATTAAGGCCCCTCGGTGTATATGGGATCATTGATATGCACCGTTGACTATGCACGACCTCGGTGGAATCGTATGTACGACCACACAGTTACCCATACACATGTCGACGCGTACATATCGTAATTAGCATAATGCAGCAATATCATAACGCCTGCTGGCATCGACGCATCGGCCGAGTCTTCCATATGTGCCGAGTGCGCCTGCAGAGTTGTGAATAAGCTCTGGAGCTTTTCCAGGGATAAATATTTATCTCTCTCTCTCTTCTCCCACTCTTTCTCCTGTTATTATTGCTTGAGTTTTATTATTGAGTTCTCGTTTTTCACTTTACTTTACTTTAAGTTGAAGTTACGTTGTGGTTTTGGTTATTGTATTTTTTTTAGTTCAAGTTTCGATCTCTGTTATATCACTTTATTTCTTTATTGCTTTATTTTCTACATCGTATAATCGAGTTCATTTAATTATTAGATTTTGATGTTATTATTTTCATTACTGTTTGTTGTTGTTTTATTCTCTTTGCGTTTACTTGTTTCGCCCGGAAGTCCACTGGGGCATAATAAAATATATCAATCAATCAATCAATCAATCAATATCTCTCTCTCTCTTTTTTCGTGACGTCGTGCTTTTGGGAATTGGAACTCAATGAAGAAAATCGCTGGTGAATAGTTATAATCACAGTCGTGGTATAAACGCGGTACACGTGTAACATCAATTCAAACGTTCACCATTTCTGCACAATGCCTCTGAAACGTGATATAAATTTGTATATGTCCGTTTGTATGGGTATGGATATTCCGAGACACCTATACATTCAGACGTTTAGACGTCTACTGGCATCGCGCAACTGGAGAAACCGGATCAACAACTTTGCCTGACCGTACAGCGCAATGCGGAGTGCCGGCTATCACGGTTCCTATATTCGAATAATAATTAACTCGATTACTTTCATCAGTGGCTGCGCAAATCCATTACAAACTCTCCGTGTTTCAGCACGCGAAATTCAATTCGCAATACCGGTACTGCGAGTGCCGAACGAACCTCCGAAACGCTGACGGACATCCGAGGTAAAATAGGTGATGAATTTTTTCGGTGTCTCTTTTTTTCTCTTTTTTTTTTTGGTCACGCTCAAGTTTGGAATATGGGATTTTCGGAGAATTTTTTCAGCAGTTATCGGGTGGTGTGAATTAATCACTGCAACGCGAAATACCCGTGATGCGTATCGGAAATATGCAGCGTAACGTGAAGTATACCTTGCTATTTGACGAGAGATTTTTTTTTTTTTCACCAGTTTCCTCGTTTTCCTCTTTTTTGAAATTAATTTTTTATTCTCGCCTGCTGATAGTGCGTTCGCGAGCATTGGTTACCTTTATGTACGAGCGAACGTGTAGCTGCGCAACGAACAAACGGGGGAGGGCTGTTACATACACGAGGGTGCTAATGACGCGTCTCATCGTACTCGGCAGCTTTCGCTCTTACACCCACATGCCATATGCCCTCAATCCCTCTCTTTCCTCGTTTCTTCATCCTCTTTCTCTCTCCTCCTCCTCTCTCTCTCTCTCTCTCTCTCTCCCTCCCTATTCCCACTCTCTTTCTCTCCGTCTCTCCCGCGATGTGCACGACGAAACGTCAGTGAATACGGCGCTGCATCGCGTAGGTCGCTCATGGGTTGAGGCAGGAAGTGGAATTGTACGCAGGCCGGGACTTTGCGTTCCGCCCGAGCAAGACACGATATTTGCAGAGTCATTAAATAGCGGTTGGGATTCCCGGGGCCTTCGCGTTATACACGGCATTGTATGCTAGACATATATATCCATGCAGTACAGGCTTAAAATGCATCATGCACATTGGAACAAAAAGCTCGTTCTCGCGATATATCAGAAGAAGAAGAAGAAGAAGAAGGATGCAATGACACGAGGGCGATACATGTATGAGTATCGATCCAGCAGAGACGTAATCGTGCTTACCGACTATCGTTCTACCTCCCTCTTCCCCTCCCCGACCCTCTCTTTCCTCGTTCTCTTTCGCCCCGTGTACCTGATGAGTCGTTGATGCGTTGCTTATCCGTCCCCACTTTCGTTCTCGATGGTTAAAAAGTTGACTCCTCCTGGATCCAAACTTTCACTGTTGCGAAAACAAAAACTACCCCCTGTTGAGGCAATCCTCCAACGTGCCCTTTTCGAGTTGATTTGGAATTCGAATCGGAAGGTATGCGAGGAAACTCATTCTGGTAGAGGTACGTTCGCGTTTTGAATAATCGATTGTGAAGTGGAAATTAAATGGGGGTTTTCGTGAGCAATTTAACCGTTTGTTAATAATCGGTAATTGTCATTGAAAAAAGGGGTTTAAATATCACCGATTTTTGCCACTTTCTAAAGTCACCCCAGTATTAGAATCCGTTTGTCCAGATTCAAGAAACACGTTCCAGAGGTAAATTGGGAGAATGTATATGTAACTTTTAGACTAGGAATTGACTGATTAAATAGCGAGGCGGTACGTGGGTAGAGTAGACTGAGAATCAATGAGAAGTTTTTATAAGTGATTAACATTCCTTTCAAAATTGTGTGTCAAACCAATCTCGTTTCTCTTCCTATGCACGCAGATATGATCATCTGGAAATAGGATGTGTATTTCAGCCGGATATTGGGAACATGCGAAAAGTAAACAAGGATCAGCCAGGCAGGCAGGAAAACGTATAAAAAGAGAATTAGAATGGTGGAGAGAAGGAGAGAGATGACGATGATGATGATGATGATGGTTTGTTATGCCTTGGTAAAAACCATAAGGAAAAATGGTAACATAAACAGAATATATAAAAAGTACATAATAAAAATAATCGTAAGGAATGGTAGGATAAACATACAATAATAATTAATAGTAAAAATAATAAATAGAAAGAACAAATACAAACGAAAATAGAAAAAGAGAGAGAGAGAGAGAGAGAGAGAGAGTTACTCTCCATTCAATTTCGTTGTTTCCACTTGAAAAAACGAAAGGTGTAAAAAGTACGGAGAAAGAGAGAAGAAAGAAGGATCCTGATCGAAACGAAGAGGCAGAAGGATCAAAATAGAACAAAGAAAAAACTTCGAGGATAAAGCTCTGTAGAAAAACGTTCGAAGTGACTGAAATTGAAGAAGAAAGAACCGAAGTGAAGGACGAACGATAAAAAATAAAAAAAAAAAAGAAAAGGAGCCTGTGAAAACGAATGAACACATTGGAGGGGTGAAGTGAGAATATTGGCAGAAAAGGGTCGCGCGTCTTTCGTAGAAACTCTTAATTAAATCCCGAGGATGACCGAAGAGCGAGGACTCGTAGGATAGAATAAGAGAGAAATATAAAGGACACATAGAGAGAAAGAGATCGGTGCGAGAGATAAAAGTGTCGAATCGACGACTACGGAACTCAAGTCCCTTTTTGGCCTCCTTCTTTTTCCTGCCTTTCCACCCTCTTGTGGAACCCTTCAATGAGCTTTTTCTCTCTCTCTTTTTTTTCCAGTTCTCGTCCTCTAACCTACCATCCCTGCGCCTTTCCATCCCGTTCTTTCGACTCGTCTCCCCCCCTCCCCTCTCCCTCTACCGTCACCCCCGTACCGCTGTGAAATTCGAGGAGAGCCCTTTTCCCGGAGCACTCGACAATCTCCGGTATTTTCGTTGATCGTATCGGGAGCTCCCTCGGGGCGATTTGGAATCGCTAATGCAATCATCGGAAGAACGAAGCCTCCAACGTGATAGAAAGGGCGACTCGAAAGTGGCGAATGAACGAAGGAAACAGGAGGATTGGGAGAGAAACACAGCGAGAGTAGAAAATAAAAGGAGGGGGGAAAAGCAGAGAGAGAGAGAGAGAGAGAGAGAGAGAGAGAAAGGTAGAGAGGTAGGGAGCTTTGAGCACGAAGAGTGTCTGTCGAGTTATGGCGAGGGCTTGAAGAGGAAACAGCAGGGAGATGAAAAGCTCGCAAGCAGCGGCGAATATAGGTAGGAACGAAGGGTACGACGGACGACAGACGATGATAAACGAGCTTTGCTTTCCAAGAAGAAAGAAATTTTCTTCGACATGGTATGGGGAGAGGAAAGAGGAAGAAGACGACATGTTTTTCGGTATATATTGAAATATATATGTATATATATATAAATGTGTACGTGTGTGCTAAAACGTGTGTGTAAAGTAAAGTCTTTTAATGCGTCATAAAACTGATGAGACGGCTCGGTCATTTAGTAATTACCTCGCACACCGTGATTTCGTTCATGAGGCTCGTTTATCGCTTACTGCCTGTCCCTTGCGGCCAACGAAAGCTCATCAATTCTTCGACGTGGCGTTCATTCGCTCGAGGCTGCCAATGATTAAAAGAAATATCCCCCCCCCCTACCTTCCTTACGTTTTCCGTCATACTTTTATTATTATTTTGACGTGGGTGAAAAATGTTATCGACAAAAAGAGTTGATGAAGCTATTCTTTATTCGTTCTTCTTGCAAAATTAGATTTTTAAATAATTGAAGTAATTAATAATTGTAGAAGGAGATTTCATAGTGCATCACAAGTATCGCGCAAAGAGGATTGCAAATATCTTTTTGTTAATCGGTTAGATCGTTTCAGAGAATAGTGGTTTCAAAATGTCGAAGTTGACGGAGGCGTGTTGTCGGTTTCTCGTCGCGATTTCTCAATGATGAAACATTTTTATGCAAAATGACGAGCAGGAGGACCTCGGTGCTATCGTCTTGAATGCACAGAACGAATATCACACGAATTGGTTCAGCCGTTTGAGAGAATAGTGATTTTTTAATTTCGAAGTGGACGGACCCGTGTTCGTCATGCCCTTAATGCTTTATCCTCTGAAACCGGGACTGATAGCCAACCTCATTTGGATACAACGGGCTCAAAATTCTGTCGTATACGTGTGCGTATTTATGGATGTATAGAAGGAAAAGGAGTTTGTGGTTGGAGGATGATGCACGGAGGTGATATGGATAGAAGATTCGCGAGGAAGGATTGAGGAAAGGCTTTTAGTCGATATTACATGACTCCTCGAAGGATATTAAATTCTGAGATTTATCTCGACCTCCGCACCCCCGTATTCTCGCTGTAGACCAACCCTTGAGAATCAGACGGTCTTGTTACTCTTTCGTTCCTATTACGATGATTGAAGATTATGAAATCTGCTCTTCGCCACGGAGAAGAAAAGGAAAAAAAGAGGAACAATAATTATTGGGCCATCGTAAAAATGATTGTACCGAGGAATACTACGAGTTTGGTAATCTCAGTGGTCAAGCAACCCTTACGGCAAAAAAAATTGTTCGTCCAATTTCATCCTTGCAAATTCAATATATTGATTCAATAAGTCAGAGTTAGGAAAGGATTAACCCAGTACCGAGTGACATTTCTATTTAAAAAAAAGACGATTCTCTGCCTATAAAAATCAAAATATTTCTTCAAACCCATTTTGAGTCAATGATGCTTGTATAAATTTGTATGATTGTATAAATTTCTATTTTTCGAATGAATAAAGAAAATCACATTTTTCCGGAAACGCGTGTATTTTTCTTTCTTTCGATAATCATTTTTAAATACTAATTTTTAATATTTTATATATTGCTCTACACAGAGTTAAGATAAATACACGGCCTCCCTTTTTTATTCTAAAAAACAACAAATATTTAATCATTTTTTTTAATTCAATAATTTAAAAAATTCAATTTTGAATATTTAATAATTTCCTTAATAAATCATTTTTCAAAAGTCTTTGTCACGGAGTCTTTGAAAGCACATGTCGATCATCCTGAATGATTTTCGAAAACGTGCAGAAGGTTACCCTTTACCAAATTACCACCATTTACATTAACACTTTCGTAAATGTTTACAAAAGTCCTCGAACCCGAATTTATTCAACCTTTACGCTCCTCTGGAAATGCACTGCTCTAGGAATGTTTGCTGACGTTGTACAGTCGTCGTCTTTTTGAATTTTCCCTCTTCCACTGAGTTTGCTTTCTCGTTTCCACATGATTTTTAAAATACCTCTTTCTGTCGCGCCCTTCCACATTTCCATGAATCCTCTTCCTCTCAGACCGCTGCTACCCCACCTTTTCACCTTTTTTACTCTGTCTCTTTCTAAAGCACGTTATAACGTAATACGTAACGTCGAGCCCGCTAACTTATATTGCGTCGAGGATTACCACGTCGCTCCTTATCTGCAACGGGCAGGTTTGCCAGAGTAGCACGGAGGACAACCCCTAGGACCTATTTCCCTCGCTATGGGAAAAGTCCCATGTGTGGCGCAACGAAGACGAAGCAAAGAGGGGTGCAAATAATAACAACAATAATAATAATAATAATAATAAGAAAATAAATAAAAAGCACGTAGTCACATGCTGGTCCTGGTTCCTCCAGTGTGCATGCACATCTTGGTTATGTGGTACAACGCATATTTCAATTTATTATATCTACCCACGTAGCATCCTCGGGAGATCCATCCCGTCTTTTTTCACCCGCCCTCCGCCCTTTTTTATTGCAATCCCTGCGGAGACTCGTTCTTTCATATATTAGTATGCAAATTTGTGGTGAAAGGTGAGCTATGAAAAATAAACTGCCAGGAACGTGAGCGTCCGCGTGACCAAGCAGCTTTCCCTATTTCTTTACCTCGTTTTTTATTTTCAAATATGTTTTCCTTGTTTTTATTTGGAAAAATAAATGATGAAGAAGATAAAATTCGTTAGTCAGAGTATCGCAGTTCTCTTCGTATCAGATATCGCTGTATCGTGAACAATTAGCTCTTGAATTATCCCGGATTTAGGTGGAAATCCCTTGATGGGCTGTTTGAGAAATCGCGTGGGAATTCTAGACTGGCGTTCGATAACGAGGAATGATTGCTACGTTCCTTTGGACTACTGGAGATCAATTTTCTCATCACTTTCCTTCGTATCTCTCTCTTTCTCTCTCTCTCGTTCGCTCGATCTTTCTCTCTTTCTCCCTCTCTCGCTCTATAATTCCCTCTTCGACTCCTTGTTAACTGCGTTAACTCGCTAATAATAACCAATCTCAGAACGATTTCCTCCCGACTCGACCAATCAGACGACCCGCCCCCATTTCCGTTCTTGATGTTGGCAAATTCCGAGAATATGAATTCTCTTCAATATTAAATCGTATTCCGGGGAATTTCGGTATTGATGTGAACTCGGCCCAGACGAAAACGCGGACCTCTTTGGCCACTCGTCGACAGGAGGAGGAGGAGGAGGAGGAGGAGGATGATTCCGATCGCCGGCGATTGGACCTACCGTAATATTCAGTCCATGCGCAAATCGGTAATGTCTCTTTTTTTTCATCCATCATATTCGTTGTTTTTCGTCTTCAATCTTCATGGATTCCACGAGGAATCTCTTTCCTCTTCGAGACATTCGCAAAATGTGCCTATCCACTTTCCTCTCTCTCTTTCTCATTATAGCAACCTAGCTCGACGTTTCAAGGAAGCTATTAATTAAGTTGATTCATAAAGTAGGAATACTACAAGAATGTATATAGCGTCAAGAAAACGAGATGTCTCTTACATTAGCGAGATTCTTAACTCGGTCAACCCTGTACCAAATCACGAGACGAGATTGCACTCTCGGTATATCTTCCCTTTGCTATGGATAAGAGAGCGTTAAAAGAGAGAGGAAGAGATGTAAAGATAAGGAGAGAGAAAGAGAGAGAGAGAGAGTAGTAGCGAGGAAAATAGAGTGAGAGGTGAAATTTTCATGCTTTGAAAATTCGTCTGCCTGCGAAAAGATCCGAAGATCCTTCGTAAAGACATTCATCATTACAGAAGACGAGCCTTGTCCTGATTTATTTTTTCTTAACTTTCTTGTTTTCTTTTCAACGCAACAGAGCCACAGTAACAGTGTTACATTTTTGTTTTTTTTTTTTTTTTAGGAAATGAAGATTAGTCGTATGCACTGCGACTTTTTTCTTTTTCGTACCTGCCCCTTTCTTTACGCAACTCGCGAAAAGTCAGGCAAATCTCACCGTCCGGTGTATTCCAAGATACTCTCGAACTTGGTTAATTTTTTGTATATTTTTTTGTTTTTCTTTCCCTCGTTCCGTTTCTTTATTTTTTCTTCGTCGTTATGCTGCTCTCGCTCTGCTGGTACACACTCATTTTCCCTCGCTGTCTCGGTGCTTTATTCTTCTCCTTGAAAACTTTCGGGATAAGTTCCGGATATAAGCTTCTCCGTAGCTGCCCTTATCCACGCGACTTTGGACGACGCTCTGCGGGCTTTCTCACTTTTTCACCGGTACCAGCATCGTCCCTTCTCCTTCTTTCCCTCTCTCACACAATTTTCCTATCCTTTTTGCCTATCTCCTTATTTCTCTCACCATCCATGGAGCCTTATTTTGCTCCATTTCCCGACTCTTAATTACTTTGCTAATTCTTAACCGGGATACCGTCTCGTCGTCTCTTCTCCCTCTCTTCCTTCCTCTCTCCCTCTCCCTCTCTCTCTCTGTTTTTCTCTCTCGCTCTCTCTGTGTCGTGCATCTTTTTAGCTCACTCTCGTGGTCCCCTAGAGTCCGAAATAACAACTAACTATATCCCCAAGCTTCCTAGTGCTACTGTGTTTTCAAACTAAGGAGCCTCTGTCCTGCTCTACTACTCACTGCCTCATTTCGTTCACTTTATTTTCGCATTTACCGACCTAGCCCCGCCCCTTTCACTTGCTCCTGTCGCGATACTTGTTTTATCTTTCTTCCATGTACTTTATCTCTCTCTTTTCCTATCTCTCTCTTTTGGTTATCATTTATGGTCTTTGGTTATTCGGTTATTTGGTTTTTGGTTATTTATTGTAAACCGTATTATCGTACTTCTTATCTACTTTATATTTCATCGAAGCCTTACTCACAACATATTTTTATTTCCGTTTTATATTATTTTATGTTTTTTTAGTGATTGGAATTATTATCATCTGTTATTATTTTTATTGATTATCATTATTTACGATTACTTTTAAGAAAGTTATTATTGTTGTATGTATCTTTTAAGTTTCTGTTGTTATTATTATTATTGTACGAATTTTTTATTTTCTATTATTTTATTTCTATTTTATTATGTTACTGCATTTTTTTCATTGTTGCCCGAAAGTGTAATTGGGACATAATAAATTTCTCATCATCGTCATCATCTCTATCTGTCTCTTTCTCTCTCTCTTTCTTTTATTTTTGTTTTTCGTTGTCTTTAAAGCGCGATGCTAATCAAGTTAGCGGAAAAAGGTCGCAGACAAGCTCTTTCGCGAGGTATTTTCAGTCTTATTATAGCCCGAAAATCGACTCGTCATGAGTATCCGATTAAATACTTGGGTCGACTTTAACCCACGAATAACCTTTTAAATTTGTACACTTCTCAACAACCTTGATCACACAGCACTTGGACAAGGAGTAATAAAACACTGCAATTGTTTTAATGAAATAGACTTTCAGGTTGGTGTAATAAAACAATATAATTATTTTATGAAATAGACTTATGAGTATCATAGCAACATTTTAGTTTTTCATCATTTTAATGTCTAGAAAACTGGAGATGTCACGCAACTGCGTCAGCAGAGGTTTTCGACAGTTCCCCGGCACCCTGATGTGATAAGCATACTCCTAGAAAACCAGAACGAGAAAAAGGTGGAAAAATGAAAACTGGCCGAGGCCAAGAGACATTAAAAATAACAGAAATAAATTGCATGGAATCCGATTATTTTAGAACTGTGACATCAAATAGCAATTAGTGCTTGTAAATAAATCCTCCCGATAGCGTTCGTTCGTTTTTAATGTTAATAAAATAATTTTCGAAAGAAATACTTTATACAGGGTCTAGCCATTGTTAAAACAGGAAACCTGTTACGATATTGGGAGAACGTTATTATCGAAGCTGGTTCTAACGTTCAAATTTTTTTTTGCACGTGTAACGAAGTGAGAGTGGGAGAGAACTTCGTATTTGAGATCCAGGTGGGTACACGTGTCGTAAATTCCCCGATCGAGCCTTCTATGTGTGTTTTCCTGTGTTTGTTCTCACGTGGTTGTGAACCGCGTTCTCTCTGTCTCTCTCTCTCTCTCTCCCTCTCTCTTTGTCCCTGTCTCCCCGTCTCCTCTTTTTCCCTCATCCTCACTTTCTCTACGCCTGTGGCATTTTCCACGCCTCTTCTCTACCAGCAACGCTGTTGTTAAACTTGTGGCCGATAAATCAAACGAACTCGTATAAATTTGTTACCCTTGGGCTAAATCGGACGTGCAAGGGAAGGGTTGTTAGTGCGGCTGCACTGGTAGGACCTCTTCGTCCGTTCAAACTGTTTCATTCAACCATCTTCATCGCCCCCTCTCCCCCACGTATCCTCTGCATATAAAACGCTTCGTGGTATTTCAACAACGATTCGAAATGACTTCAAAGATATTTTTTTGTTTTTCGTGATAGAAAGTATTTCAACGTGACGCTCTAGTTTTTCTTTCTCGCATCGTTCATTGATTTATGCAGGGATATTTGTTGGAACGAGGGCTCAGCCATGAAAGCAATAATAACGAATCGAGCCATAAGTCTACATCGCTGAGTTAGCAATCGTGGAAAACGCTGATTCAAAATTGATAGCAGCGAGTAGTTCCTACTTTTTGGCCAGGTGTTACGAGTTTTGTTGGATCAACGTTTCCAAGTTCTGCCGCCATCTTGAAACTACAAATTTCCGCAAAGGTTGTACTTGGTGGAGGTGGAATTTATAGTACTTCGGTGTCTCTTGCGAGTTGCCGTATGAATCGAGCAGTGAGCTCCCATGGATCGAGGGAACAAGAGGCTGAGGAATAGTGAGCGACTATGGGGAAGGGGAAGAATAGAGATCCGTACACTTCGTGAACCGAATGCTGACCATTGTCCAATCAATGCACATTGAAGGCGAAGGCGGTTTGTGTGGGCCGACCGAAACGAGAAGGGATCGAAGGAGAGATGAAGGAGCTCGGAGGTTCAAAGGGCCAAGGGTGCAAAATGCACCGGGGAGTCCGAGAGAACTTGGACACCCCTCTTCCACTTCCCTCATCGGGTACCTGCCTCGATGCGTTCACTTGGTCTCCCTCGGATATCCCTCCGGACTCACCCCGTATCCCTTCGCCAAATGGGCATCGGGGCACCCGCAGCAAGTCGGCAATAGCCGTATCTGCCTAACGCCAATGCTCCTATAGCAAATCGTGATTTCGGCATTGGGTCTAATTACCCCCAAGCTACCGATCCGAATTCACTCGAGTAGGCAAACCGCTTCATCCTGTCTGACCTACGAACATCATTACTCGGTAACATCCCTTTTCATCCCTTTGCTACGTCCTTGTACCATTGCGCTATACCGACCGCGACATCGGATACGCCGATCCGTTGATTTCTCGTTTCGCTTGCTCCCCAAGCATCTTCTCATCTTTGTCAAATAAATATCGTCCCGATTTTCCGAGATTTCAACTTGGAGGGATTAAAATAGAAACGGACTTTTATTTTCAGTTTAGGAAAGGGAAAACTTTCGGGTGGATGTTGAATTAGAACTTTCGTTGGGCCCACGTACAATCTGCCGAAATTTATTGGGACCGTAATCGGGCCTTACTAATGCTGATGAACAACTTGAAGGTTGTTTGAACGAGGCTTATAGAAACTATACTTTTTTAAAAATTATTACTAATTTTTGAAAAATACTTGTGTATGTCGATAACGTCCCCGAACTTTTCAAGATTTTTCTTTGTTTTTTTCAAAGTTTACTTCTCGTTACGTTGGGTTCTTAATGATTGGGTTTGTTAATTATTTTTTTTCGAGTACGGATAAAGAGATGGGTACCAAGTACTCATATTTAATATTCTCGTTTTGGTTACACGATATATTCGATTGTGCAGATGGGAGAGCGTGGTATTAACGTAATATTACACATCAGACGGATCTCCCGTCGGGACGACTGGCGCGATAACTTTCTAATTAGAAACCTGTCTTTTCGTCTTTCGCCCGCGCGAATGTTAATTATTCTCAGAGATGATTAATGGTGACGGATTCACGCCTCGCCCTCGTCATTCTCCCTTCACTCGTCACTCTTGTTCCGTTCTCCTCCGTTCTATCCCTTTTTTTGGATTGCCTGTGCCAGGGCGGGGAACGAATTTAATCAGAGCCCCCACCCGTCGTAAAATTGGTGGGCCATAATTTTTCATTTCGCAATTCGCAGTTTTGGATAACTTGATGCTAATATTGGAAACTTCGTCTTATAAATATCGAACGTTTTCAATCGGAACGCAACAATGATCGAATAAAGATAAATGAAAAATGATCAAAAAAAGATAAATACAATCATTTCTTTTAGCTTGTTAAGTAGGGTAAATTCGGGGTAGTTGGACAGAGTTTTTTTAAAGTCCAGTGAAAATAAAAATTGATGTATGAAGATGATCTTTATATCTGTATTTAACTTCGATTACTGTACGATCTGTTAGTCAAGAACAATCCATTCAATTCTAATATAATGAACATTGAAAATGAAAATATTCAAAAAATAACAACTCATCGATCCCAATGAATTTTGCAGTAAAGTATTGAAAAATAATATCTTTTGGATTCAAATATACGTTTTCTTGTTTCAAACATCGCATCTTATGATACTGTATGTCGACGGGAATTTTTCATATTCAAGATTCTACAGAAAAAAATTCTATAATCTGATTTTCCGTTTATTCGATTAAACGGGTTGTGCAACCTTTCGATGATTCCTGAGTTCGCTCGAACGAAGGGTTATTACAAAATTACGTTTTTTCTACTTCGCTATTTTTAAATAAAAAAAAAACAGCATTTTGAAAAACAACAACTCGCCAGTTTTTAAGTATCATTTCTACACGTCTCGCAACTTTCTTGACGAAAAAGAAACGGACCTCTCACATTCATAATTTTTTAAACGTTAATTAATCATCCTGTCGAGATCATATACGACATAATTTTAGTACATTAGATTGAACCAAGAATTTTTGGCTGTTATTGTATGAACTACTTTAGGGATTTAGTCGGTTAGGGGTTACGGTATCGTATTCGAAGACGTCCATAAGCCGTTGGTCGACGATAGTTTTACGATGCGACGAATTTGGAAATTCCGGTGCACCGAGGCCGAAAGAGAAAAGGCACGTGGTGTAGACGGTAGGGCCGGTTCTCGTTACGAGTACGTGGCACTCGAGAGATCGCTGGTACGGCGAAAGATATGGTCTTTGGAGGGTACGAAGCTAAAGTGCGAGCTCGGTGGATGGCTCTGGAAATGTTAAACGCACCCTATACGCTTGAGAAAGTGAGAAGGACAGAGGTAAACGTGAAAAGGAGAAGAGAGAAATGGCGAGGTCTGAGTAAAAGAGGGATGGGACGAGGGGGTGAAGCTAAAAGCTTAAATATTCCGAAACTGCATCGTTCGCCAGCCAACCAGTGAGCGTGGGTTGGTCGTCTAGGTTGGTGGGTGACGTCGAGGTGTTATGAGCTTTATTTACCGTGTGGTTTCTAAGGCGAGAGACGAGGATAGTCCAAGAGAAAGATGAAAGGAAGCGAACGTTGGAGACAGGAGGAAGAAGGAGAAAGAGAAAGGGTAGGAATACGAAGAAAGGGCAATAGAGGAAGGGAAGGAGCCAAGAGAAAGCTGCGTTTCAAAAGGGTGGAAAGAGATCGTTTATGGTGGTTGAAAATGTCGGTTGCACGCTGCAGCAGTTCTCCTCAGCGAGAAAATTCCATCGATATTGTTACCCTGGAGTCCAACCTCTGTGACCAAGCTTTCAGAACATCAAGTAAAACCTTTTGGATTATGCCAGCCTCTGCCATGAGGGAAATATCCTTTTTTTTCGTCAGAACCTCTTGCCGCGTCGACAACAACACGAGTATCAAAAATTCTTTGATTAACATAATCGTATGACGAAGTAACGAGTGATTAATGATATTTGTTAGGAGATTTAACCATTGATCTGTGTACCTACCTCTAACGTGATATTATGAGTGAAAAAAAGGTTACCGAAAAATCACTTGTCAGAAAGGCTTCTCCACTCTTTCATGCAACCTATTAAATATAAGGAATTATCAAGACCGACTCCCCGAATTAAAGCTATCTGGCATGTATTACTATCCGTTAATTGTTTTAAATGTATTTGGAGTTCGCATCGTTGCGACCCAATTAAATTTCTTATTTCATTTTTTCATTTCCATGGTTCCATTATATTGCGAAATATTTTTCTCCACATTTGAATTCTAAACGATTACAATAAAAATTCGAATAATTAATTAGATAAAAACGGAAATAGAGAAATTGTAAAATAATCAGTTTCGTTGCGTTGCAACGTTGCGAGCTTCAATCTCATCGCTTTAGCTTCATAAAAATGATTTTTTTTGCAAGTTTTCTTATTGTTACCGTGATCGTCAGTAAACTCTAGACCGTAAAATTAACATTCGTCACGCATTACGTAAATCATTCAAAACAAAAATATCCCAGGTAAAAAAATGGTTCGCGTATCACTGGGAAAAATCTTTTCAAACAGGCTGTTCAAAAATGTCCAATCCGTTACCTCAAGCTCCTATCGCCGAGTAACTTAACGGAATCACTACGATATTGAAACTGCGTTCAATTGGAAATAACGATCGGCAATTTTTCGTAAAATTGGGTTCGGATCGAGGCCATTGGCGCGAATGAACGTAATCCAATGTTTATTTTTTTTTTATACCCATCAAAATGTTGGTTGACGTTGAACAGCTTGATCCAAAGAGGAAGAGAGCGAGACAGGCGGTGACTGTAAAGTTCCGCGTCGAGTATATCCCTTAAACGGTTGCCACAGTATAGTAGGACGGATTTTAAGTGACGTGGAGCTGGTACGACGGCATGTAGACGAAAACCTGTTCCTCGCATGCTTTTCAACGGGGAAGAAGGACGAAGAAAGAGAAAGACAGGGGTTGGATGGGTCGGGGTGGAATGAAAGAGATAGAAGTGGCGCATCCCCGGAAGGCATCAACGACTAAGCCAGGCGAAAGGGGTGTGTGTAGCCCACCCCTAGAAATCCTGACGCTTGGAGCGTGGCAGAGGGCCATAAAAACAAATCAACCGACTATATCGTTTTCCCTCTCCCCCTGCTGGTTACTCCCCTCTCTCCGTAGCATTTCTCTCGGTCTTTCTCTTTCACTGTTTGCTCTATTCGTACACAGACGTAGCTTTTAGGTGTCACCTTACTTGTTGATCATTTGTATTCCAGGCATTAAATACGGCTAATAACCCTCCACTCCACCAAACTCTTTTCTCCCTCCCTCGAACACCCTTTTCTCGTTGCCTTCTCTCGCCCCGTCACTCGAGCTCATCTTTCTCCGTCTCCTCCCTTTAAAAGCGTAACTGCTCAGGTTTACGGGCCTTTAATTCGCTCCATAAACCAGAACGTTTCGCAAGAAGCACCCTCACTCTTTTTCCCTCCAGCTCTCGCGTCACGTCTTTCGCACGATCCAGCCGTGTCCCAACTTTGAACAAGAGAAAACTACCTCTTCCTTTCCTCCACCCCTTAATGCACCGAAACGTTGCGACACGCGTTCAATATCGAGCCTTCATTTGAGAAGGGTTGCAACCCTTGCGATATCTTATGTTAATTTTCGACAATTCCATCTTTCAAAAATCACAGGTACCCGATATTTCTGTATTTCGAACGAACGCTGATGAGTTTACGATTGGCGAAAGTAGAGGAAGCACACAGAGGCCGTGGCGTTACCCCGAGGGAAAGAAAAGTCTTGCTTCGATTTTATTCCAGTCACAGCCACGATTTAAGCCAGGAATTAACAGGAGCGAAGAAAACTGGAGTTGTAAACCGCCCCTGGTAGTTCTCTAACCTCATCACTTGCCTCAGCTACGTGACGTTGGGAAAAAGTGCAAGAAAATTTGTGCTCGTATTCCATTATATTTCTATATGTTACTACGCCACGAATGTAACAAAAAATGTGATAAAAAAGGTCGTTTGGTTACTGCGAATGAGATAGAGGGTGAGAAACAACGATGAGAATAAACTACAGGGATGTTCCATTACGATATTTTTGCCTCCGGTTGCTCATTTATGAGATACAAATAGGAAAACGGCGATCGCATTTTTCAGCGGAAATATTCATTTTTAAATTAGTCGATAATTCGGAGAACATGCTTTACGCTCTTTCCACAATGTTTTTACACATGCGCGTTACGTGTATGTTACTAGCCTCAGGGGTGAAGACCGAAAAGCTGCAAAGCGTCGACTCCATGCCACGATTCTTCCGCTTTTGCCCTCTCTCTTTCTCTCTCTCCCGAGATTCTCACTCCAGCAGTGCAAACACACGAATGCATCGCACCTCGCCTAATTCGTTTAGCAAATGCTGGAAAACAAAATGAAAAAGATGAGAAAAAAAATTATATCCAATTACGTGACGACGATGGGGTGCCGTTGGGGTTGGGGAAACAGCAAACGGTATTCCCCAGTTGCGAAGGTACCAACCGAGCACCGAAGGGGCAGGGTGTCGGAAAGTACACAGATGAGAAGAGGCAAGCGAGTCTGTACTCACCCTGTTCTCTCGCTTATTGCTCCATGTATTTACCACACCCTTCTCGTCCTCTTTCACCGAATTCAGTCTTTGCTTCTTCAACCTCCACTCTTAGACTCGTGGAAAGTTCAAACTGTGGCCTGTTAGACTTGAAATAAACTAACCGAACAGGCAAGGGAATAGAAGAAGGAGGGTTAGAGACGAAGCAACTGAGATATTCGTATTGTTACGTTTTTAGTAGAAATACCTGTACGAATCAGCCAGTTATCAAGGGAGAGAAAGATCGAGGGAAGAGGAAGTGAATAAAAAAGTGCTACAAATTTCAAACATTTCACAAGGTAGGAAAACTATTTACAAAATAAAAAAATCTATGTTTTTTCCATAAATTGATAGTTTAATTTCTGACGAATATCGGGGCAAATTTTTTCAGCGAAATTCTAATAATTGTTGGAGTTGGCGCAAAAAGATGGGTATTGCCCGGCGCGGATGGGTATTGCCTTTAAGAATCATTTTGATTTTTTTTTCAGATAATTACAGCCTGAGGTAGGACTCCAACAGTGTGGAAACTTTTTCGAAATCTTCTAAACATTAATGTAGACAATGGGCAATTTGCATGAAAAAAACAGTATGCATATATTTTTTTTCAAACAATTAAAAAATGAAACAAAACATATTTGAAAATCCAAATTTCCATGTGTATTCCTTCTACGAAAAATACAAATTTTTGAGAAACCCATCATTCTCGAGCTTGTAAATGGTGTTCCTGCCTTGATGGAAAAAAAAGTTTTGCCAAGCTAAGCATAAAACAAAGCTGAAAAATGTACAATGCCGAGAACAAAAAAAAATAGGAATACAACTGAAAGCATTCACAAAGATCCCACGGTTGGTTATATTTATTATTTTCTATTTTTCTTGACAAAAACGAATATTATATATAATTCTAAAAGGGATACCTGGGGTGTAACAATGAAATTAAAATCCTGATATGGAAAGTGGAAAGGGAGAAATAAGATTTTATCCATCTACATAACAACCCCATTACTATTGTGAATACAGTACGAGCTGGAAATGAGGCGAGGCAACGAGACATGCCCAATGAGATTTCAGGATTGGAGAGTCTCCAGAGTCCCTTTGCAAAGAACAGCAAGTTTGAGGGAGAGCGAAAGAGAGAGTGAAGGAATTGCGTTAGATAGAAAGAAGGAGAGTCTACAGACCTCGAAGGAATATAAGCTTCAGGGCGACTAACACCGAAGAGGCGATAAGGCGGTCATTTACATTTCTGCTAAGAGCAATTCTAGTTCAGAATATCTTTTACCCCCTTCTCACGGTCTTAACAAAACCGGAAGGAGGTTTTTCATGCTGGACTGGTTAGTTCCAGACAGCTATTTGTGTACGTTTTTCCCCTAGTCCTTCCCTGTTCCTTTCTTCTTCTCTTTTTCACTCGGCACTTACCGGATGAACAAAAAAATTACCACAGTAATTATCACCAAGAATGGTTTCAATGTAAAATGAACTCCAACATCCCACATTTTCTTCATCCCTATTCGAGAGACATATCCAATTTAAAAAATCCTTGTTACAATCTAAAAAAAAAATGTCTTCCATCATTAGCCTTCAGATGAAATCTTTTCAACTTCAGCTTATGGAATTATCTTTTCTCTCACTTGATAGTTTTATATTTATTTTGGAGGAAGTTCATTTTTTTAGTACTAAATTTGTCAAATTTCATAAGTGGACTAGAAAAAAAAACATAATATAAAGTAGAACGTGCTTCACAGAAACTACTCTTCAAACAAATGGAGGATGTCCATAGTTTTCGCTTGTCAAAGAATGTCCTAAGTGTAACATCGTAATGAGCCAAACCGTGGACTCGTTTCGGGACCTAGACAGAGATACAGTGAAGATGCATGTGCTCGTTACTCTTTTTTTCGATTTCTAGAGCGAAGAAAGTCACACCTAAAGACCGTTTATATGCTTCAGTCCTTTTGGGTTCCACGCGACGACGAATTCCCTGAGCTTTTCCATTGTCCCTAAAATGTCGACACTTCAGGCGATCCGTAAGTGTCCTTACGCTTTCAACTTAAGAAAAAACTCACGTATGACGACCACGTCGCTTATGGCGTGACCACTTTCTTTTGCCATCTTATTCCACGCTTTCGTTCCTCCCCTCGTTATTTTTTATGCGAACCCCACATTCGCTTCGTATGATTTTGTTTCCCGTTACGTCCTTTCGTGGTGCACGAAAAAGGACAAATTTCGTGTATCCTGCGTGAAGACATATAAGGGAATTTTCCATGCTGGAGAATTCCATCGATTAGTTCAAACGTTCTAGGACTAAATTGTGCTATTATGGTGTTACGTTGCAGAATGTATTATTCATTACGGGGGTTTAGAATTTTACTTAAGATAATTAAAGGACAGATGGTCATAGATTTTTTTCTACAGGACGTCCTATATTTAGAAGTCTATAAAAAAAAATAAAAATCTTTATATTGTTTTTTAGTCATATGTTTATTATTAAACAAATAGAATACTAAAAAGTCCAATGTTAGACTTATGTAAAAAAAAATCTAGGACTAAATTGTGCTATTATGGTGTTACGTTGGAGAATTTATTATTCATTACGGGGGTTTAGAATTTTACTTAAGATAATTTAAGGACAGATGGTCATAGATTTTTTTCTACAGAACGTCCTATATTTAGAAGTCTATAAAAAAAAATAAAAATCTTTATATTGTTTTTTAGTCATATGTTTATCATTAAACAAATGGAATACTAAAAAGTCCAGTGTTTTTATGTAAAGAAATATATTTAAAAAATACTGGGTCAGTGGTTTTCCCCTATTATAAAATTTGATAATATTTCTTTAAGCCATCTTTTTTTTATGACCATGTATCCTGGAATTACCTTAGATTAAATATTAATTGTACCAACGTGAGCCTACTTCTTAGGCCTACTTCGCTCTCCTTAACTCTCATATTTGTACGCCTCCTCCCCCTTCATTCTTCTTCGATCTATGACGTGCAGAAAATAAAATGTAAATTGTTTCCAAGGGAGAATATATTTTCGAATCGCGGTAAAGAGCAACGGGAAGAAAGTCCCATCAAGCGCGTGTGTGAGCGATTGATAAAGAAGGCCAGAGATTATAAGGGAGGAAAAAGGAGGAGGAGCTTACGTTGAGGTTTAAGAAGCAAAGCCACTGCTTTATTAATGCTCCAGTGGCACGCGATGTACTTTCTCAGTTCAAAGACCGCCCCGAAATCGACTTTCAACTACGAAAACGTAAGCATTTTTTTTTATCAGTCATGATTCAATCAATCTCTAATGTCAGTGTTGTGTGATCCAAAAAAAAGTGATAAAAAACCAGCGCGAAGTAAACGTTGTGAATTTTGCTGTTTTAGATTACTTTTATTTCAGAAACTACTGAATAGTACGAATATTTCAGAAACTACTGATATCAAGAATAGTGAGGCGAAGAAAAAAATGATGAGTGATAGATGGAGAGAATGTGGGAAAAAAAGGGTTGGAAGAAAAAGGCTGCTGAGAAAAAAAATATCCTCAGCAAATCGTGCTCGTCTCTTCTTCCCATCTCTTTTTACGTGTCAGCGTGTCTTTTTTGCTCATTATTCGCACCTAAATATTCTCGCCCTTGCTCATTCCCGTGCTCGCTACTGTGCCCCGATATCGCATGTCTGGTACTTTTTTTGGCACTCCCTCTTTCATTGGGAAAGAACCGTTCTTGTTCGTTTTCTCTTTGGCTTTGTCGTCTTCAGTTTTCTTTCCCATTTTATCGTAGAAAAAACATCACCCTTAATACCTATTTCTAGGGTTCTGTTTTGCTTAGGGGTTGAAAAGCAAATTTACGAATTCACCAAAAAAATAATTATGCGTTATGGCACTATTTTCGTAGGTTATACTGTCTCGATTCCCCAAATTTAGTTTCGTCTGACTTTTATTTTCTAAGATTTTTTATGGTATCGTAATTATTCATGAAACCTTTCAAATTTTATAAACCTCATTGTTATAATATGATATTTTCGTTGTAACGATGTTGTTATAAAAATTGTATTTTTAGGTCAATCTATTGTGTTATAAAAATTATTGTTTGTTTCAACTTATTATTTTATAAAAATGGCATTTTTATAACAACCCCATTACGATAAGGATTGCTGTACCTTTCAATTAAAAGCTTTCAATTAAAAGCCCCCCCAACGTGTTCCTGAAATCATCCTTCACCCTGGATGGTCTGGGAAATAATCTATTATCGTGATTCCAACCTTGCCCTAAACTCCACCCTCCGAAAGACTCTGGTGACTAAGAGTTTCTGGTAACATCCCGAGAAATCTTACGACCCCAAGACGTTCAGTGGTGGTCAGATAAAACAGGTTGAATAGTAGAGTCTTGCAAGGATTGGTATGCTCGTGGCATTATTTTAGGAGATTTCACGGGTTCGCAATACGAAAGACAATTCTGGTCGTTTTCGAATAGCAAAGTGAAGGAAACATTCGCTTAAGGAATTCTCCAAGTGCACCTTCTAATATAAGCCAGTCCTATGTCTCTCTGAAGACCTTTCTCACTCGTTGTCACCATCTCCGGGACATTCTCTTTATCCGAAATCTATTTGGGAGTTCATACTGAGTTGCAGCCTCAAGGCCTGGTTGCATTTATTTAGAGAATTTTGGGAAGCTTTACTATCCTTCATTGCAATGTTATATTCCTTTTCATTGGAAAGATTATTGGATGGTCCTTGAGCAGAAAAAAAAATTGTCAAAAATAGGGAAATCGTAAATTCACAAGTATAAATAACGTCTAGTATATTTTTAGCTTTATTAATAGCTAGGTTGATAATAAATTAATACTTAGAAGTTGTTATTTCCACTTGCAATAATAATTAACATCCACTTCGATTATATAGACACGTGGCTTGATAAAAATTGAATGAAGGTAATATTACCATCCAAAAATATCGTATCAAAATTTAGAGAACTTTGGTCAAGCCTTTTTTCGAATGTTTTAGTATCCGTCTTTAAAAAGTACATTTCGAGGTAATCGCAATTGCAGTTTAGGAAAGAAATAACGCGGTTTGCGCTTTGTTCCAATAAATTGCCCATGACTTTTATAATTATTCGAATGTTAGGATAAAATTTATGCAAAATCTTTCTTTTTCTTCGAACTTGCTCCTTTAATGTTTGCAATTAATCAGGAATTTTTTCTACTCGTCTGTAAACATTAAAAAATCATGAAAGCGTAAAATAAGTTTGATCGAAATGGATTTATGCTTGGGGGCTGATCGAACCCTCGTGATCTTTTCCTCGAAGCTTTGAAAAATCGTGTAACATTGTACTCCTTTAGAATTCATACCAAAGCCTGTGAAACAGTTTGTACAAGTTTTTTTCGCGGTGAAATATCGAAAATTCATCCATTCAAATTTTTCCACCCTTGTTGTTCTTACAGCCCCATTCTTTATTTTCCAGTCGTTTCGTTTTCCTTCCGGCGTGATTCTTAAGGACCACGCGGATTTTCGGCTTCGACCGCGAGACGCGCCAGGAATTCTCAGGATCGTATCAACAGGTGGTCCAGGCAAAAGGATCCTGGCAGCCCCTTTCTTTTCTCCTACTTCTTTTTCCTCCTGGCTCTTCCCACCCGCGTCAACCCTCCTTTTCTTCCTTTCTCGTCTCCCTTGTCCCTCCACCATCAACTGTGCGCATTCTCCGCGTTCAACCAGACTTGGGGAATCTTTAAATATCCGATATATCGCTCGTCTTGATTCTTGCAAAGTCCTTCCATTCGCGCAAGCTTTTGAAAAATTTCGGCTCTTCGGCCGAAATTTTCGGCTCTGAAATTAGTAAAAATATATAATCTTATTAATCGTATATAGTAGAATTATTAAAACGCTGAAGGTTGTTCGAGGGATCTGATGCATTAAGGGAATGACGAACACGTTCCTAGCCACCTCGTAATTTTTAAATCCAATTTATTCCCAGATTTACCACCAGAGCTCAAAATCGTATCGACCGTCAAGAAAATTCAATTCAACGATTTTCTCACTGGCGGCGCTGCGGCTCGCATTCTCTGCTTCCGAAGTATCAATATATTTTTTGACTTGGCACTTGTCACTTGTTCGCTGCGCGAATTCTACGATAGCTACCGAAAGATGCAGCAGAGAATAATGTCAAAAAATATTTTATAAACGTTTTTTGCATTTTCACAGTCTAATTTTGTACTGTCGGCAAAAACTCGGGCATATTCGTAATCAGCGGGAAATTTCCGATCAAATACACCCTTTTAATACTCAAAAAACGGAAAAAAATTTTTTTCGACAATCACGATATTTCAAAAGATCGTAGAGTGAGCTTTTCGTAGGCTATGGGGATTCATTGGGGGAGTTTGGAAAAGGTTTTTGACTGACTTAAATAATGGCGTTGGATTCATATCGATATCTCGTATAGTTTTTCCGTAAAGTCCATCTGAAAAATCGCGAAAAAAGAGGCAAAGGGGTATGTATGGAAAAATTTGCAAAAATCAATGGTCCAACTTTGAAATTCTACCAAAAATCGAAAAATCATCGGATTCAAATGATTAAAAAAGGATTTTGAAGGGAAAAACATAACGAAGAGATTGAGCACAAAGTGGAGTTCCAAATCCCAAAGGAAAAAAAGTTATCGATGATTTAGTGAAAAAACGTATTGTGCCCAAAATCGAAATTTTTTTTTGATTTTTAATATTTTTTTTATAGGTCCTTTACGATGTAATTTGATCCTCTGAACACGAATCTACCATCGATTTCCCCAAAAACCCAAAATTTCTATGAAAAAATCGTAAAAAACACCTTAAAATACCTTTTTCTTTGCTTCGTTCCATGCTTTCGACGAAAATTTCATGATATTCGTAATCAGCATAAAATTTCCGATCGAATAGACCCTTTTAAG
>JAPYZI010001734.1:0-31244 GCA_030523105.1 Ophioninae sp. A BG-2022a
AATTTGCAAAAATCGATGGTCCGACTTTGAAATTCTGCCAAAAATCGAAAAACCATCGGATTTAAATGATTAAAAAAGCATTTTGAAGGGAAAATCATACCGAAGAGAATGAGCGCAAAGTGGAGTTCCAAATCCCAAAGAGAAAAAAGTTATCGATCGTTTAGTGAAAAAATGTATTTTGCCCAAAAATCGATAAAAATTTTTGATTTTTAATATTTTTTTAATAGGTCCTTTACGATGTAATTTGATCCCCTGAACACGAATCTACCGTTCATTTCCCCCAAAACCCAAAATTTCTACGAAAAAAACGTAAAAAACTTCCAAAAACACGATTTTGTAATGGAAATTTTGGGTTTTGGAGGAATTGAATGGCAGATTCGTGTTCAGCGGACAAAATTACATGGAAATGAATTAATAAAAAAAAAAAATGTCAACGCTGATGTTGATAATGGAAGCCCATAATGGAAAAAGGCCATGAAAGATTCGGTCCCGGGTGGCCAATGGTCCTCTTTGATTCCGGAACTAGAGTCTAGGAGTCCAGACTTTGTTTGGGTTCGGGCGGCTCGACGGCTAACGAGCCGCGAAGGAATACGACGCTCAGCCCCTGGATGCTGGAACGGCCCACGAGGATGCCCCATTCGTTTACAGCCGAGAGCTCTTGCATCCCTCAAACCGCCCCTAGTCCAAAAGCGTCGAGTGCCATTCAAGCCCATTCTCGGAACGTCGGACGCATGCTCGGAGGGTTCTCTTCACGAGGGGTCGTCAAACTCCGCTGCGAAGGGAGTTTGACTTCCTCCTGCGACTTCCTCCGAGGATATTGATCGCCCGCCAACAACCGCCGGCCAATTGCGACCCCCCGTCCTCGCGGAACTCACCCAACAACGGCAATTACGAAAACGTCAAGTTTGTTTGGGTTTTGGTAGAATATTTCCGGTACAAACCCAAACAAGTCCGAACAAGCGCGAACACGGTCGAGCAAACCCAAACAAAGCCAAAGAAACCGCTAATAACACGGAACATTCGCGACCATCCGAAAACGTATTTTGAGGGTAAAGGGAGGAGGACGGCCGTTCTCGAGCCTCGAACTCGAGGAGGCGGGTTCGAGGAACGCTCATCTGGGTTTATCGGTCAGGTCACCCAGGCACCGAGAGGCCGCGCGAGCTCAATCGCGTTTCGAGCCCACGTTCTTACTCCTCTCGAGGGGTCGTACAACTGCGACCAACCGGAAATAAACAATTCGAAAAATATCACGTTTCTCGATGTTACAAACAAATTATTGAAATTTGTATTAACTTTTCGACGCTCATCAATTTTTCGTACAATTATATTCGTTAATTGTATTAATATTATTTTTGTTATCATTTTTTTTACTAATAATTACAATTAATACTTTTGTAATATTCATTTTTCTTTGACAAAAAGAAAATCGTAAAGCTTGTTCGAATTGTAAAAATATTTGATCAACGTTGGCTATTGTAGAATTTTTATTTGTGTTAATTTTTTGTATTATTTACAGCGAGGAATTCGCGTGCGGAGGAAATACGGAATTTCCTCCTGCGTTTCGCGATATTCGAAGGCACAGGGAGACACGAGTAAGAACAGTGAGAAAGCGTACCAAGTGCCGAGGGTCGGGACTCGCGTCAACGAATTTGGCGTTTCTACCAGGAGAGCATAACCATTCGTTTGTTCGTTCGTTTCGCGTTCTTCGTGTACTCTGGCTCGCTCTCTACTTTTTCGATGTTACTACTTACCGGAAGTTTTTCAACTTTTGAACGTCGAGTGACGAAAAATGTCCTACTTTTCACTCGAGTTTGTTCGAATTTGGTTGGATCTCGATATTTGGGTCGTAGTCTCTTAATGTTGCATTTTTTGAACATTTTTTTGAACAAACCGATCGAAATTTCGCAACCCAAACAAGCCGAAACATCGAAACCCAAACAAACCCAAATAAAAGCAAACGGAAAATTGATTATCGAGGGGTTAAAGTATAATATATCTATATACATATATATATATAATATGAAACGCGAAAGACACGGGGCAGTCCCCCTCCGGGTATGACCGAGAAAGTTGGATCGATGGTTTCTCCGATGTTCTGTGTTCCTGATTGAAGAGCGGGGGCGGCACCCGCGGAGGGCAGGCCGTCAAACTCGCGGGGCGGAACCTTGGCGACGAGAGGCGGTGCGGAACCGGCGGGAGGGCACCGCGCCACCACTTTTCCGTATTGCATCAAGACGGTTATCTTTCGCGTACGTTTTAATCTCGTTTCGACGTAATCCTCGAAACTCGTGGCTTTGACCCGGCATTGGCCGAAGGCTCTTCAATATTTGTGGCTTCGATCGATCCGGACCCCTCGATGCTCAAAGGGTGACTACACTCGCCTCGACCAAGCGGGTCAACGTTAACCGTGGAAAGTGCTTCGACCTCCACGAACCCGCGATTTACATTTTTTGATTTCTTTGTATCGATCGTCAACCCGAAATCCTAATGAGATATCTCGGGGTCGTTGCTTTATTGGAAAGATACCGGCCAGACGCGGAATCCGATCGATCTTGCCTCTTGGAATCCTGGACGTTTAGAGTCAAACCTGGACACGGATGGGATTCAATATCTAACCCAAATGGGAAGCCAAATTCCATCAAAAGTTTGGTCCAAATGGCAAAACTTTAAACGGAAACAAACCCAAACAGACGCGATCCGAATTCCAGTCGATCCGACCCAAAGAAACGCGAACCATCGGTGGATCGACCAGACCCGGATCAAACCAGTTTTCCCCTAGAAGAGACGAATCGGAAGGACACCACGGGAGCTGGAAAAGGGTTACTCGGAAGGAAACAAACGACACGGATGATCGAGATCGGGCAGAAGCGAAGAGACGAAACGATCGCGCATCGACGCCCAGCGAGGCGATCGTTTCTAGGCGGTCTTTACGATAGCACTCGCGGTGATGGGACTCCGCGATGCTACAGCCTTTCCGGATCTCACGACAGCGAATCGCTCTCGCGATTTCGAGCCATTAAACGCCCGCATCGAAACGCCCCCTGCTCTGGGGGTTGAACTCTCTCTTAGTGCAAGCCACGTTCCACCCCCATTTTCGCACCCCAATTCCATGAAACGTCCAGGAGGGCCAATGACCTCCGCTTTCACCATGGAACCCTGATCGACTTGTTTACCGCTGTATTGTCCGGACGCTTCCTCGAATCCCTCGATGAATTACCAAACCAGGATGTATAACGGACTCCGATGGACCGGAGTCCATTAAAGTCAGACCGACTCCTTTTTCTTTTCCCTCGTTCACTCGCCGTTTGGCGTTCGATAAACCTTGATGACCCGAGTCTGGATCGGTTCGGCGTTGTCACCGATCCTTTCGCCAAATTTATGCTCGCCTGCCACTTTTGTGTGTCATCCAATAATCGTCCAGCCAATTCCTGGACTCCTGGTTCACGCCTACCCAAACCGGATCTAAGAACCACGGATCTTTGACCTATCGTACCGATTACCAAGGGACAAGCGTGTTTTTTTTTTCCCCCGAGGTTTTTGGATTACTTTTGGTCGTCGGATTGGTTATCGTTCTTGAATTTTTTATTACTTTTCGTTTTCCGTGGTTGGTTTTTTGATATTGAGTTAATTTTCGTTTTTCGGTTGGTTTTGGAAATTTAATTTTTAGCTGTTTTTGGATTTCAGGCTGATCGATGGTACTTCTATCCAACGAAAACCAACGATCAGCAGCCATGACGGATAAAAAGTGCATTTCCAATTGACGTAAGAGTCGACGGCATCTCCAGCCGTGTCTCTTAAAAGTGTGAGAAGGTTGAAGGTACTCGATACCGGGACGTACGCATGAATATTAATTACACCGCGGGTGACAATCGCCAGGCGATTAGAACTGTAAAGGAGGTATACGAGACCGGAGGCCCTTGATCCCTGCAACGCGATGACCCGCCGCGTTCCGCTCGAGTTCAGCGACCCCTTAATAACCTATTTCCAAAGATTTTCGGCTGATTTTAGTTTTTTTTCCTTTTCCAATGGAACGCCGCATTAGGTACAGGCAAAAAGAAACCCAAAATGGCTTTCAATATCGATCAACTAGACGAGCTACCCGATACTCTAGCTTTATATCGTACTTTCCTACAACCTGAAATTCCATCCTCGAATTTTTTCCTCGAAAGATTGCCATCGTGATCGCGTCCGGTTGATCTTCTTGCTCAACTCGATGTACCGCACCGAGTGCGCGTAGTTGCACTTGCGGTGCAACATTGCGCAGCCCTTTATCGCTCGTATGTTACCCTAGTACGTGTAAGTACTCTCGCACGAGTTCCCGAGTGTCTCGGTGCACGAGAACCCACGGAGGAGCACCGTCGAAGCTCCCAGATGCATCGGACGCGTTCACCGCTGGATAAGGAGAGGGAGAAGGGCCTGGGGGCGATTCTACTCATACTTGGTACTTCAGGAACTCCTAGGAATTCCTTGGAGTTTTAATAAATTTAGAATACCCCGAAATACGCGTACAATAAAAATAAATTAATTAAATTCGATTCGAGTAAATTAAATTAATTTAATTAATTTTTCAATTGTTGACAAACTTTTGACCTGGAACTAATCGTCTCGATTATTTAGGTCAGGTTCCAGCATCCAGTGATGGATCTGATTTTTTAAACATTTCGATAAGACTGTAATCTGAGATTTTCAATACCGAAAGACTGGAGTTTGAGAATGGAAAACTAAAAATTAGCACACGGCGTTCGTTATTGGCCTCTTCGTTGATCCATTCGCCATGAGAATACTTCGAGAAACGACAGTTCCCGAAGAGCGAAACGAGGAACCAGAGAATCATGAGGTAACCGAGATATCTTCGAAGCGAATATTGGTATTGGTCTTTGGGTGTAAGCGATATCGCAAGCTCTCAGCGGTTAACCTCTTCTGGCCGATGTTACGTTCAATCTCGTTGGCTCGCTTCCACCTTTTTCCTTGGTTCCGGACCAGGAGTAAAACACGGTTTTCTGATCGCCCGACCGCCGGTGCGCAACCGGACCATCGGGCGACCTTCTGGCACCTTCTGAGTTCCTCGTTCGAATATGTGAATATATTTTATTCAACCCTTCGCCAGGGGGCCTCGAATTAAATTATATCTATCGGGGAGAGGAGGGCGAGGGGGGAATCACGAATGGTGAACCCGTTTGTCGTTCGGTTGACGCACCAACCTGGAATAGACCAAAAACGTTATTCAGGACCGACGACGAACCGGCATTCCGGGCGTCACGCCCACCATTGAAGACCCTTTCCAACGATTCTACGAAGCACGGACCTTCGACCAATTCCTAAAAGAATCATTAATGATGGAGGCTGGACGTGACGTGTATCAGCGATGTTCTTCGATCAGACACCATTTTCCAGCCGGCGAGTGGTGGGGGTCGCCGTTTGAGTTTCTCGACGGGAGGAGGAACCTTTACCGATCCCTGTGCGTAGACCTATGAGTCTTTGAACTCAAATACGCGACTTGGACTTTGAAAGGAACTCCCGTCGAACGGGCTCCAAAATCGATGTCGGTCGGAAGGCTTGATCGATAACTTTTTCGACCGGTACGCTAAGTTTCTATTTTTTCCCCGAAAGGACTGTATCTGATGAGTCCTCGATTCAAACTTTACTTCAAGATTTTGAAAATTCGAGTAGTTATGATTTTTTGAATAAAAAAAGTGTATTTTTTTCGCTTTTGGCTGTTTAGGATTTTTTTATGGCTCTGGAATTTTGTTCTTTTTTTATATCGATTTTTCGTACGTCATATTCACGGTTCAAAGGACGTTCGGTAATTTTTTGCATCTTTTTGGACGGGTAGTTCGGTCGCAATTCTGGATTGAAGATTCGACCGGGTGGAATCAAGCCTGATCGAAACCAGCAAGGATCAAGGGTTCCAATGAAACGGGATTTGGATGCCTATTGGAAGGTCGACCCGAAGGTAGGAAGGGACAGGTAGCTTCACCCTATATCCGCCATCATCAAAGCTGAAACGTATTTTCGTGCGACCTGCGAGTACCTTCTGCTAGCCTGGGAAACGAAGATCAAACCAATAGACTACCGATAGCTCTTTGAGTATCGACTCCATTGGTAAAACCACCTTAAATCCGGGAAGGTGTTCTTGACATCGAGTAATCAGCCATTCCCACATAATCGGATCCGTCTTTCAAGATACTTCGATCATTCTGCGGTCATTTTAGTTTTCTATTGGCTACATTGACGACTACCCGTTTTTATCTTTACGTTGATAATTACCAGGTTTTAAAAACGTTTACAAAATCGTTAATTTTTCAATGGGCCGTCCATCGTACCGGAATGTGATCTCAATGTCCAAAGTACCCTTTCGAACGACCCCAATGAAGAAAATGTCGAAAAAGGTCGGTAGCTTAGATTTTTTATTACACGGATGTAACAGCTATAATTTTGTCGACCCTCCGATTTCTCCGTTGTTTTTATTTAATCGCGTACTATAAATATTTCCGTTTAAAGAAATATTAATAGTTTTTGAAATATCATTTGGGTATTTCTCGACCAGGTTTGGTGAGTTTGTACCTACTCCACCTTCATGAACTCCTCTTTCCGATGTGTGACTCGAAGCACTTGGGTTTTGTTTTCTCAAAGGCGTTTGAAGACTTTTCTGGTCACACACGTGTACGTTTTTTTTCCCCCTTTACTCTTTTCTTCTCCTTTATTCCGATTTTTCACTTCGAACCTTCTCGAACCCAAACTCGACAAAAAGGAATTTTCAAACATCCGAAAAAGTTTGACTTTCGTTCGTGAACGAAAAAAGAGTAGCGACACTTCCATCAGGAAATGGACTTTCGTCGAGCCAATGCACCAACCATCGTAAAAGTAAGGTTAAACGCGAAAGCGATAGGAAAGTTCGGTTTTCCCACTCGACTCATGCTCCTCTGATAGCTCCGGAAGGAGCCGATTGATTGGAAACGCCCGGAAGGATTTCACCTCAACCGAACACCTCCGACCTTCCGTTTATCCAATCGGAAGAGACCCCCCCCCCCCCCCAACTAATTCACGGATTACACTCCTCCATGCAATCCTGATAACGAAAAACACCGATTAATATATATATATATATATATATATATTTTTTTTCATTCAACGCCAATCCAAATTTATATTCATGTTTTCCGAATTTTTGTATAAACTTTTTTTTGTTTGTTGACAATGAATAAACGAATCAACGAACATTGTTCGTTTTATAACGAACGAACAATTTTTATAAACATAATTTTTATAACATTTTTTTATGCACTCGCAACCGAAAATTGAACGCTCCGACAATGAGTCGTTAAACCCGAAGATTTTCGTGATAATACTGATTTAAAAAATTACGATATTCGATTTTAGAAAAGAAATATATATTTTTTATAATTACATTTGTTATAATTCTCCAAACTTGACGACGAAACTCTTGAAATATCGACAGTTATAATTTTTTATGAAATAATCCATAAATTATTTCATAAATTTCGATAAATCATTCATCGATTCATGCATCATTGTAATATAAATCGCTATCGTAATCGGTACGATTTTTCGTCGCTAAAAAAATCGACGAGGAATGGTTCCGGAACGACTATATTTCCGTATCGAAGTTGCATCTATCTATATTTGTCCCATGAATGCGCAGAGAGCTTTCCGCACCCTCCGAGCCGAGCTCTCTCGCATTCCGGAGCCCTGATATTTTCCAAGCGTTTCCTTTGTTCGTCGGATTATCATTATATCCAATTATCGTATTATTGCTTCGGACACCCGAGCTCGGTGAATCTCGCGGAGGGAACACGAAAGCGGCAAAACCGACAAAAGCTTCGCCACGGTTCGTTACCACCGAAAGGGAGATTATCGAGAGGGTAAACAGGTTCTCAGGGTAGCAGGAACGCGATTTTCGTCGTGGTGTCCTACCAGCTTGGGAACGTCAACTTCGTCCCATTTTTTAAAACTGTTTTCAACATTTTTTTCTTCAATTAATAACCTCCAAATTGTTTGGGTTTGTGTTTCGACGTGCCAAACCCAAACAAATCAGCAACCCAGACGTATCAACGCGTCTTAATTTACCCACTTGTTGTCTTCCTTGTTTTTTTATAATTCACGAGCGATCTTATCGCACAATGATTTATGTAAATCTAAATAATCATCATTTTCTGGTGCAATATTATTTTTTCCACGCGTGACAAGAACGCGGTCGTTTTATCGATTTTCCAGTCGAGTGAAGCTTGGCTTTTGAAGGGTCAACGGGTTTGATCCAACGAGGGAGCGAGCGAAGGGTGGCTGATAAGGGTCGCGACAGGGGTCACACCGAACAGCCGCAAAATCCCCGCACGCGTAGACGATGGCTTTTCACTGATTATTTCAGTCCGCCCTACGGAGGAAGCCGGAGAAACGGAGGACGCGACAGCTGCCCGGAATTCGTAAATGGGGGAGAGAACCGAGAATGCCGATTGACCTCTTTCGTCGCCTAAAACCCGGCTAACATTTCTACGAATGCTTCGTAGCCGCCCACAATACGTTTCTCTGTTTTTTCTTCCCATCAATTTCACGGAGAGTTTCCGCGATTCGAAATTGCGTCTCACCGGTCGTGTTACATTCGTGTCGTTGTTGAAGAAGTAGTCCTCCTTCGTGAATCAAATTTTATGTATTTAAATTAAATAAAAGTTGAATCGAATCAAAGTTAAATTGAATAAAAATTCAATTAAGTTAACGGTTGAATTAAATTGAGTTTGTGTATTTAAATAAAATGTTGAAAAAAAACGAAGGGCCGGTGTCCCTTCGTCTCAAGTTTCGTTTCGACCTGCCGATTCGGCGATTCGATCCGCCGAGAGTTCAAATTTCTCTCGGGTTCTCATTTCCTGGTCTCTATCACCGCGTTCCTTTTATGCAAAGCTACTCATGCGTACACGTGTAAACTCATTAGAAAAGAGTTTCTCTCTTTCTCCCAGGACACCTCACAGGAGGGAATGACGAAGACAGGGGTTGAACGTTTGTTTCGAGAAGGGAGAATGGCGAGATTTAATTTTTTTAGTGAATTTATGAATTTTTCAAAATTGGTTTATCCAACGGAATATATCGAACGAAAAAAAAAATTGCGGATAAACATAGTAATTCTTGAATAATATATTTGAACGATTAACGACTAGCCTAGGATTACTGGTCGGTGCGCAATAATATCTGTAACGTAAAATCCAAGCCAGGCTTCATGTTGCTCTGCTACGTAAAACCGAGTTTCTTTTGTCACCGAAAAAACGAAAAAAAAGATCGAAGGGTGTCACTCGAGGGTTCCTCCGATCGTTCAAAAAATTCCGTGCTCAACCGGAGTGAACAAAGGGACTCGAAAGTTTAAACGTAACTGTCAAACGGGGATAAAGTGAGACGAACGGAGGCTCGAGCCTGGCCTGTAAAAAAGGGAAAACAAAAGAAACGAGGGTGGCGAAACCCTCGAAACGTCGTTATTTCTCGAGCCTCATATTACCCTGTGACGCGGAGGAGTTACTCCATTGTCCTCAGCTTTCTTGGGACACGCTCTAAGACGTTATTTTACTTTTTTTTTGCTTCTTTTTCATCCCAAACCCAAACCCAAACCGAACCCAAACGCGCGTCGATTTTTCTGCAACGAAAATGAGTCACTAAAAACTTGGCGACACGTTTTCTATCAGGAGTCCAATTCGATAACTCGTATGGGCTAACGAAGTGCTGGAAATCGATCCAACTGTCCAACAGGTTAAACAACAATTTTGAACTCGATGATGATTCAAAAATTCTTGCCAGGAATAATTTTTAAACGTTTTCTTTTATTATTATTTTATTTATGGTTAGTTTCTATTTTTTGTTTAATTTAATTTTAATTTTATTAGTCCTCTTAATATTTTTATTCATTGTTTTATTCTTTATTTTTATTTAGTTTTAATTTTCAATCTCATTATCATTATTATTGTTGTTGTTGCTGTTGTCTAATTTACTTTAAAGGAAATTTGACGAGCTTCTTTCGGTTGCCAACTCCAACGCTATTATCCACTCCTTGCACCCCGCATCGACGAATTCTTGCCAGCTCATAAAAGCCTGGTAGCAAGTCGCGATAGACTCGGAAATCGAAGCTGCATCGAAAGCCCCGACGTACTTATGTGATCCAGGCACTTGACAGTCGCCGGACTCACCAGTGTCCATTTTTATCAGACGAGGACTTCCGGAGCTAATTCCAAAATTACCGCTTGCAATTTCTTCCCGGAACAAATACGAACGAAATACAAATTTCGAATTTTCGAAACCGTTTTGCTTTTTTGATTTTCACGAGGCGTAAATTTAATTAAAAAAAATATATATATATATATGGATATATCGACGCAATCGTAGTCGAATTTTATAACGATTAAATGAGTCACGAACGGTGGTACTTTCGCGTTGGAAATTTGAGGGCTTCTACTCTACCAATACCGACTGAGAATTAACTTCCTTAATTCTCGTGGTGCCCTAATACAATTGACGTCTACGCGATTTATCTTTCTTCAGCCTGGACAAATTGTATTTGTGGCACCCGACGAGAAAGGAAACGAGAAATACGAGCTTTGGAGTTTGTTCGCGTTTGAACGGACCTCTAATATATTCATTCGTAATATATTGATTGTGAATACAAAAAAATGTAAAAATGAAAATTTATATAAACTAGTATATAGTTATATATATAAATATATAATATATAATATACCTCCTGCTGATCATTTTGTGTAAAAATAAAAATTCCTTTATTCAAGAACGCGCGAGAATAAAAATTGGGATATTTAATATTTTTAATGAAACAATAATGCCCAGAACTTGGGGCGGACTCGAAATGAAAAAAGATGACGGACTCGAGTCAGGAGTCCGAGGTGCAAGAACCCGAATCGAATACCTCGCTGATTTCCATGATTTCCTGATTGTCATTCGTGGCGCACAGTGAAAAAAATTCTTACGTAGGAACGCCCTGAGGATTGTGTCGTCGAAGTATTTCTATCGTTGGACGCGCGACGGCGGAATATTGATTTAAGAGGGGCGTGAACAGCAAGATGCAGAATCGACTGAGAAAATAAAGCAATTTACTTTGCGTTTTTTTTTCAAAAATTCATATCTTTCTCCAAAATTGACCCGGCTCAAAAATTCTTGCGAATTCTGAAAGAGGACATTCCAAACGATGGAAAAAAAATTTGGGGATGGTGCAGAGGACACGCTAGGATTAAGGGACACTTCGGGAACGTTTGGATTCAACATTGGATACGAAGATTAACGATAACGATACCGGGGCACTGTCTCGCCTTCCAGGAGATTAGGAAGTCCGTACAATGTTCAAGGATCTTTACGAAACTCGTGTTTCATGATATCCTGATACGTAGTCGGATACACCAGATTCGTGGAGTATCACTGATGCATACAATTCCTGATACGACGATGATGCTTTTCGATTTGATCAGTAATTTATTCATTAAATTGGTTATTGAAGTTACAAGGGCTTTTGAGGCGCCGCGAGGGTTTCCAAGGTTCTCTTGAAAGGTTTCAGAAGACCCTTCGAGCGTTCAATGAGGCCCTAAAAGGACTTTTAAGGTCCTTGACGAGTTATTAAAGCTCTTCAAAAATATTTGAGATTCTTTGATGATTTTTAAGGTTCTTCAAGGGCTCGTAAAACCCTTCGAGCTCTTATAAATTTTCCCTTCCTCGTCAGAAAAGCTTCGAATATTCCCTTAAAGATCTTAATAATTAATTTTAAAAATGTTAATTTTTCAGTTGTGGTTTATGAATTAATAAAGTCTCAGGGAGAGCAAATTTACGGAATTTGACATTGCCGGTGAGCCATACATTCCTGACACCACGGACGTCTGAACGATTCGTCTTCCATTCAGGGTATTCTCTGAAGAACGTTTTATGGGTCGTTTAATCCTGACTCCCATCGAATCGTCCAATAGAAATCAACTCGAACTCCGATAGAAGGCGTTTTTATTAAACGTCAATCGTGGTGGACGGTTTCGGGCAGGTTCACGAAGGGCGTTGCCCAGGCAACTTCTCGAGTACCCAATGGCTTTGATGAATCCATGATTTCCTGGTTTCGAGTTCCCTCGCGTTACAAAACGTCGTAACCCGTACCGTTTCGGGGGATCCTCGGTTTTCAGCTGAACCTGGTTCTTCGATAGCTCTCGTTACATCGCCATCATTCATCCCCAGTTTACCCCCAATTTTACCTTGACCCTGAAAATTTATCGAAATTCTTCGCGGTCTTGTTTGGGTTAGCTTGCTATTCGATGATGGAACTTTTGATAGCCCTGATTGATATTTGATTCATTAATTAATGACATTTTATTGAGGAAACGACCTTGACAGTAACCTCGGTAATCCTGATGGTTTTCAATCCCGAAAGAAACGCGTTCGAATACCCTTTTGGCTAAAGGAATCGTCCTAGGATTTACTAGGACGATTTACTTCGCTCTACTGTACATTTGCTAAAAGAAGTCGCGGGAAAAATGTTTTCGGTCCAATTGTTCGATCAGTGCCAATTGGCACAATGACAATTTACAGAAGGTTTTTTTACAGAGGGTTGGGCGGGTGGGGCATGGGGGACAAAAGATGAGGTCGAAGCGGAACGGCGTTGCAATTGGTTTAAAGATAAACGGTTCCAACAGGAACCCATGAGTCCTCGCAGGAGTCTCGAAGCTCGGTCGGGAAAAAGACAAAGCAGTGGCAGGTGTAGTCGACTCACGCAGCAAGGGCTACCGATGTTGCCACGGCGTCGAACGGGAATTCGAGAAGGACGGTTTTACGCGCCACCGTTGAGGGGCCCTTTACGACCGCTCGACCCTCAAGGGCATACACCTACGCACTTTTATTAGGGAATCATGACGAATGAATAAGTCTCCCAGCGGGCCAAGGCCCTTTACGACTTCCCAAGGGATTCCCCCGTAATATATATAATTTCGAGGACCATTTATCAAGACCTCGAAGGGTCTGGAAATACGAAAGCACCGAAGGTACCGTCCACTCTTTACGAACCAACTTAATGCTATTATATTTTTTTCAATGATCTTTTTTCAATATTTATTTAAACATATTTTTTTTATCACCATAAAACGTATTTGTACGATTAACCAGAAATGTTATTAAAAAATCATAATGATAATAGTAAAGTGCAATGATAAATTCAAAATATTATTTCATTTGATTCTTCTTAAATAAATAAATAAAATATGAACAACAACAGAGCAGAATAATTGTACAAAATTGAATGAACTGAAATAAAATGTTGGCGAATGAAACATCTGGTGCGAAAATATCCGAGTCATCGATTTTCGTAAAGGTTTAAAAAATTTTCGAGAACCCTTGAACGAGGGGATGAACCACCCCTATTTTATCCCAATTTGTGTTGCCAAGGGGCGAGCCGAAGTGAAAGCCAAATCGATGAACAGAAATAACAGGGATACATAAGGCAAAAGATGGCTTAGATTTTCAAGGACTTCTTCGTGGCGAAATTCCACGTGTGGTGTGGAGTACGAAGCGGCGAAGGGCTCGTCCAAATAAAGGAATACAGTCTATAGGACCGAAGGATGGGGGAAAAAACTGGAGCTGGCACCAATTTCTTCCGTTCAAATAAACAGCAATTACGAAAGTGCCAATTTACTTTTGTTTATTATTTAATACACACCGTCAAATATATTATTATTGCATTAAAAGTAATCATAAAAATTATTATAAATATATTCGAGGTTTTTTATTATTTGATATTGCGTAAAAAATATACAACGTGCCATTACTATTTTATTATATCGATATATTATGATATAATAATGTATCGTAATTATTTCGTATTTAAAAAGTGTTAATAAATAAAATTCGAAAATATTCGGTTAAAATTCGAGACATGAATTTGCATTTTTAGTCGTACTTTTAATTATCAGGCGAAAATTCCGTCGATATAAAATTCTGCAGTTTCGTCCAAGGCACACCCGCTAAGCACCCCAAGATCCTCCGGGGACTTTCCGAAAAGGGCTCTCCTAGCAGGATACCATGATCCCGGAGGAGGATTATTTTAGGAATCCCTTAGAGTCACGCACGTTTCTTTCCCCCATTAATCTAATGGTGGTACGCGTTCCGTCCCCCGCGGGTTCCTCGATCCCGCGATATTTCTCTCGTGCACCTACCACCGCCTCAGCGACTCTCATATAATTCTTACGAAAGAAAAGAATATCGGTTATCCGAGTCTCGTTCGTTCGTTTTTTTTTTTTTTTTTTTCGAGCTCGAAGAAATGTCCCGTTTTTAGAAAATAGATGTTTGAATTTTTCGAAAACGTCCCAGCAAATTCCAAAATTTTCTTCTCACGTACAAAAAATGATATCGTAGAGAAAATCATCTTTAAAAAAATGTTAGAAGATTTTCCATTTCGCTTCGGGAAATTCAAAGTTTAATTCTAAATAAATTTAACGATTTATTTTTTAAAAAAGTGAGATTGGAAATGTGCGATTTTTCAAATTTCCACCAAAAGTGTTGAAAATAAAAAATAAAAATAAATAAATAAGTAAATAAATAAATAAATAAATCCATAATAAAAAATAATGAGAGCGTAGAAAAAAAAGATGGACGATATTCCAGCTTGACGAGTACGAATGAAACGACACTGTAAAAGGGAAAGGCAAAAGGGAGTTTCGTTCGAAAGCATCGAGCGACGGAAAAAGAGGAAAAGAGGCAAACCCGACTTCCCTCCCGATCATATTCTCCTGCTGAAGAAATCAAGTTTGTTTCGTAGAAGTTTTTTTTTCCACACTTGAAACATAATCGACGATTGTACCGGAGAAGTTTAATGCAATTTGTGTACAGTTGAGAGTCATTACAGTGCCACGTGGATAAACCGAACCGAACGTAACGGAAGTAAAGTGGACTTGCGCAAGAGCACCGTCGACGATTCCACCAACGGGTCACGACCGGAGGGCCCTTCGAGGGTACACTTTCGAGCAAAGGGTTAAGACTCCAGACTTACACGTGTCGTTGGAATTATCAGGAGCACATGTCGCTGGAAGGGCCGTTTTATGTTTCGATCGAGGGAACCTCCAGGACCTTCCCGAACCAACCGAACCTGACATTGGAAATCTTCCGGTACATTCTTATATAATAATATTCAATTATGCATCAATATATTTTATAATTATATATTAATATCTTTGATCATTATTGTTGGCCAAATTTTAATTATACAATTAATTATATAACTATGGTTATTTATATAGATATATATATAATACTATTGTTATTAAATATTAATCACCTTTGTAGTAATTTTTATAATCGTATTATAAAAATTGAGGGTCATATTTTATTAAATGTTTTTTATTAATACAACCAGACGTGCGGTGACTGACGAAACTTCGGTCAATTAGCTCTCGATATTGTCGAATTCGACTTCGATTATTATAATTGATTAGTCATAAATAAATAAATAAATAAATATAAATAAACGTGAATTTCTGAATTTGCAAATTCTTTACGAAATCAGCTGTAGATAAAAATAACCAATTTCATAAAGATCGAGTCTAACAAATCGATCGCTCAATTTTTACGGGACCATTGATCCAACGATCGATTCGGTAACGACGAAAACGTTGATTTTGCGAATCGCAATTATATCGAAAAGCTCGACGAAACAAACGGATCGGAGCTTGTAACGAAAGCTTCCGAAGGGTTGCCCTCGGTCTCGGTAACACGTAAATAAATGGGGATTCGATAGGGCATCGTCACAGGGCACCACGAGCGTCGCGGAGGGTTTATCCAGTGAGAAGTAATCCCTCCCCGTTCTCGCTAATGGTCGTGTAGTAAGCGTCGGTGTGCCGACCCGACAACCCTCCGTACCATCCGTATATATATATATTAACATATACGTAGAATGCCGCTATATGTATACGCGCGCTTCGCAGTACTCGCCTCGATGGATCCGGGGGTGGGCGATTTCCGTTCCGGCTCGTGAGCTCTCCCCCTTTAACATCCGATCTCTTCGCCCTTTAATATTCCGAGCGGGAGGGGCCGAGGGAAAAAGAGAGAAAGAGATCGGCAGACCCTGTCGTCGTTATGATTATTTATTTTTCATCCATTTTCAGTTCGGAAAGGTTAAACCGGAAATTAAACTCAATTTTAAAAAAATAAAGAAAATTAAATGTACGAAAAAGTAGGAATATTTATGAAAATAGTAATAATAATAATTATTATTTTTATTATTATCGAACTGTACAAACGATTGTTTATTATTTTTGTCTCAATGTCTATCATTGTTATATACATAAATATACGCATATTTGTAAGCAATAAAAAATAATAATAATAGTGGCACTGGTACTAATAGTAATTATTAGGTTTTTTTTTTTTGAATATTTTCTTGTATCGTTATGAAAGAAAGCACGGGATAAATTTCACGAATAAGCGATAAAATTGATGAACAAAAAGAAAAGCTACTTTCCATCCGCATTCATTACGACCGCGCTCAAGGGAGGCCGAGCGGAATGTAATCCTTCGCCGGCGTAATGCCAAAAGTTTCGAGTTTCCGGTTTTCGTAATGGGAAATCGCGTTTCCGAAGACGGCGGTAAAACTTTCGTTGCATTTGCATGAGAATACACGGAGCGAATACGAAAGAGCCGTGCTGCCGTCTCATTCGAATACCGTTGCCAGCGTTTTCACAAATACCGTTAATATTTAAATACAATTTTTTTTCTCGAATAAAATTAATCTTTTTTACCAATTAATTTTTTTTCAAATTCAGAGACACGCGAAATCTTGAGTTTTGTATTTCCCTGCTTCGCGATCGGTACGATTTAAACGTGCGCGAATCCTTGAGCGTGAACCGGTCGAGGCGGTGGTTTCGAATACCCGGGCAGACTCGTGTCCGTACACCGAGCGTACGATGGAAACTTCGCGAAGATACGCGTATGTCACGAAACAACACAACTACCTCGTGGCTATCAAGGATTCAGAAGGCATCGGGAGCAACTCGGGGGAAGCTGCCGAACAACCGTGGAAAATTCGAAACGGTTATTCAATAGTCGTCTAGTGATTTCTAGATTTCTTTCCTATGGACTTATCATTTTTTCTCGACAAAGGAAAATACTTTTATTTTTCATATTGGAATGTCAGTCCCCAAAGTGCCTAGAATTAAGACCGCACCAACCTTCACCGAGTTTGATACGTTTTTTTTGACAAACTTCCGGATCGTCGGAGTTGCCGCATTGTTAATGGAAACTGTTTCTCTGAACTTGGAAAAATTGTTTTCCGGTGCGAAGTTTAAGACCGGAAGTGCGAGGGTGTAAGGGTGAAACGTCCCTTGACGCGGACGTTGATGAGAAATCTTTAGGGGTGGAACGTATCAGGACCGCATACTCGCCTCGGAGGTAATTTACGAGCGACCGTTTAATTTCACGTTTATACGTATTTTCTATGCAAACATGTATGGAGAATAGGGCTTGCGCGAGTACAAGGGACGCACGAGGGATGCTGACCTCGCGCAAGGTGCACGCGCGAGACCCTCCCTGCTCGATGCTCCGACCGGCTTGCTACGTGGAATCCATTCTACTCGGGGGTACATTGTGCCGAGTACTTCCGCCCTTTCGATCGCCCTGCAAAGTGCCCGACTCGACCCTCGAATCACACGAGCCGAATCCATTGTGAAATCCTTCATGAATTCGAAGGATCAAGCATTATTGTACTACCGTTAATTATATTTGGCTGCTCGATCAATAGTGAACGATTGTATCGTGTTGGATCGTATTTGTATTTTATTTTTCGTTAATAATGATTATTACATTATTATTATTATTATTTTATTATTATTGTTAATATTATTTATGATTTTATTGTAATTATATTGTAATGTAATTATAATACCAGTTAATTCAATTAAGTATAATAATCCACGTTCAATTATAAATCTGATTGTTTAACAAAAAAGTGTAAATTTAATTTTAATTAAAGTTTTACAGAGAAATATCATTCTCAATTTAAATACAATAATTCGATAAGTAATATAAAAAAGAATAATACGATGATTGATGGGACAACAAAATTCCCAAGACCCCACTGCTTCAGCCACCCAACGAACTTGTTGATTTTTTTCGAATTTCCGCAGGGGGCCGATTCCTCATCGCGATCGTTAAAAGCTTTGGACCAAACAACGATCAACGATTCGTTCGACGATTCTGGGAATGAAACGTGCGGAGGTATATATATATTTTTTTTTTGGACAACGCAAAAAAGGCAGGAGGAAAAAGCTCTTTGAAGATCGTCGGCACAGGGTTGTACGCGTATATTTCTCGTTATTGCTGAAATGATAAATTGGGTGAGATATCCCCTTGAACTCCTCCCTCTTGACCCTTCGTCGTCTTGCCTCGGCGAGACGACCGAGACGAGCTAATCTTTGCGTCTGACCAGAACTGTGAATCTGTATATACAGGCTTGTTCAAAAATAAAAGTTTTACCTTTTTTATTTTCCATCCGGATTAAAAAATTAATATCTCGGCGAAAAAAAATCGTAGCCCGATTCGCCAAACGTAATTTTGAAGAGGACGAAACCAGCTTAATTTTCCATTTTTTATTTTATTTTTACGATTTTTTTTTCACCCGCTACGTCATTTTAAAAACGACCCTTTTTTCACGATTTCCGAACTGACCAAAATTGTAAACTGGATTTTAAAAAATCATCGTATTATCATTTAACGAGAAGATTTTAAAAAACAGACGTCCTTATCGTTGGTTTGATTAAAAAAAAAATTAATTTAGTCATTTTTTTACGAAAAACAAAAACAAAACCAAAGTCAAAAATGCCTGTTTCAGAAAAACCCATCGATGATCGTTGATACAACAATTTTCCAAAATTCAGTATGGGTTTCACAAATTAACAAAAATCGTCATCAACCTGCGTTTTCAAAATAACGTACAGGGCGCAAAAAAAATCGTAAAAATGAAACGAAAAATGTAAAATGAAGCTGATATTATCCGCTTTGAAAGCCCGTTCGGTAAATTAGTGAACGATTTTTTTTCCCAGATATATGAAATTTGTTGTCCAACTGGAACAATAAAAAATCGTCGAGTACTTTTGAACGGGACTGTACATCGATACATCCCACTCTGAGTGTACTTATTTATTCGTGCGTTTGTATAATTATATACTTAACCGTATCTCGTCTTCTTATCCAGAAACTTGATGAACGCATCACGGGATTTTGCCGGAAGAGGAGGGAGACCAGAGATGAGTAAAACGTGACAAGCCCTCGTTGTATCGACGCTGCAACTCGCGTTACGTCTCGTATTCCAATTTCACTGATATTCACACGAGACTTCACTCGACCAGTGAAATTTTATCGATCCCCTTGTAAACTTCAAAATTTCCCAGGATAGGCCCTTTCGACCTTTAGACCTTTCGTTTTATTTGAAAAACTTTGTAACGTGTGCGGATGATTTTTTGCCTAGGATTATTTTCAATCGATTAGTTTTATCCGCTGGTCGATTTATTATTAATTAACCAAACTTTTGTATTTTTCACATTTTATAAACAATATAATAAAACATAAATATATTATACAAAAATATATGTCAATGAAATATTAAATATTAAATAAAATAATATAAAAATAAATTAAATACGTAAAATATATCATATAAAAATGAACTTAGAATTTTAATTTTTTAATTCAAGAACTATTCGAATGAGAAATCTAAACGAGAAAGTTACGAATAACAAACACGAGATTGTACCATTGGGTATCAAGAGTTATACCAAGAATCGTGAGTTCTAGATCCGTGTTCTTTTTTATTTTATTTTTTGGCGCGTAAGAAGACGTCTCAATCGCAAAACGTTATTATCTCGAGTCGGACTTGCGTCAATCGATTTTTCCTAGTGTGTTCTCGGTCTCTCTCTCTCTCTCGCCGTCATATCCATATCATACCCCAACTGTCCAGACAACACCAGTTAAGATTGAAGATTCTGGGAGCTCGGACGTTCCTTGAAAGTTCTGGTTTAAGGAAGACTCGAATACTTCGTCAAACTCATCAATTAAATCACCGAAAAATTAACTCCCGAAGAATTAACTTATCAAGAAATTAACCCATCAAAAAATCAATAGTCGCGATTCGAAGTAAGCCGAGGTTTTCATCTCTGTGCGTGAAACGGAAGTGACATCCGTGACAATGTGAACGATAAAAGAAGACAAAAGTGCAAGACGATTTATTTGCACAATTAAACAAATTTGTTAAATACAAAAATATATATATATATATATTTTAGAGTTATATAATTTTATGAAATTCTAAAGTGTGAACGTGAATTTGTTGATTTCACGGTGGTCAGAGGATTTTAACAAATATATGCGAATAGAATTGATAGAAAAAAAAAATCACGATGTTTCTCAACGATACGATGGTCGTGTTGATGTACACCGCTAATATGATGGCCACTATGCCTAATGATACGGATACCCTGAAAGGTAACAATGTCGGATTCAATCGCCCAAACGTCACCACGACGACTCTGTCACCGGAAGAGGAAGAGAATAAGTTTGACCTCGAGGATGGTGAGTTATTTCGATGAGTACTTTTTTTCATACGAGTTAATATTTTATTTTTTTTCATATGAAAAATTGAAATGACTCATCGATAAATTTAAAAAAATTGAAAAATATTTTTACTAAAGTTACAAAATTGACTTCGTAATTTTTAATTTGACCAATTATTATATTTTTCGTATTAACAAATTTCGTGTTAGAAAATTTGGCAATATTAAAAATGCGACAAGCGTCGAAATTCTACTTTTATAAATAAAATTGTACGAACTCAATTTTGAAAATGTTATTTTTCGAAGTTTCGTTTGACACGTGTAATAATTGAATATTACTGGAATATAAAATCGTACAACAAACTTCGAGTATCGTAGATCCTTGACCCTAATTATTACTGCGCACATAACGAACCGAGAAAAAAAAAAAATAAAAAAACGTAGATAGGCGAGTCGAGCATCTTCGGTCAAGTATTCGTTCGATGTTTCCGCGGCTGCAGCTACGTCTCTCAATTTTATCGGAGGCCACAATTCCGAATTTACCCTTGAACCGAAAAGAGGCTTATTTACCGTCTTTCCGTCCGTACTCCACACAAATATGTTTATAATCCGCTTTGCCCCGTTACTCGGTTGAACAAAATTTTTATTTAATTTTAAAAATAAATAGTCCGTTTTTATTTTCGTTTTTAATGAATAGTAATTTTACATATATATTTCTTTTCTTAATAAGAATATTGTTTTTTTTTTTCAATTAAGAAAAATACCATAATTAACGACATTTTTTCGTATTCTATAAAATGACAAATTATTGAATCATGAATCCAGAATGGTACATGTGGCGATGCTACAGGCCCTACGGTTGTTTTTACATCGGGGCTCCCTGGTCAGGTGAAAATCGACCGGTATCGACTTTTCCGGGTCGACCGGATGCCGTGGATCCACATTTCATGCTGTACTCGAGATCTCACTCGGAAGATCCCCGCGAGCTCGTTATCGACAATTTCGACAGTATAATACGATCCCCGTTAAAAAACAACACCAATCTTTACTTCATCGTTCACGGATACCTCGACAACGGTGACAAAACATGGATTTTGGTAAGCGTCAAAATAATTTATAATTGTCAATAATCAATAATTATCAAATAATGATAATTCATAACTCGTGGCGATATAATTACTCGGAACAATAATTACCAAACTGCGTTAACGAGTTAACAACAATTATAACGATAAGAATATTAAAATACGACGAAACAAAAATTGGGGTCGATTAACGGGGCGAATAAGAATTGATATTAATTTTCAGAGAACGAAGAACGAATTGTTGATCAGGGAGGATTGCAACGTGGTAGTGGTGAACTGGATAGGTGGCGCTGGACCACCTTATCCGCAGGCAGTTGCAAACACGAGATTGGTCGGTGCAATGTCCGCTAGAATGGCTGCGCAATTGATAGAAATTGGGGGAGTTCCGGTTGAGAGAATCCACGCGATCGGTCATAGCCTCGGAGCTCACACGTGCGGCTACATCGGTTATTATCTTCGGATCCAATACGGTTACGTACTCGGTCGTATCACAGGTGAGAACGACTTCCCGATTCGTTTTTGCGTCACGCTTTTCGCAACGTTCATTTTTCATTTGTTTAATTATTTATTATTTTATTTATTATTACGATTTTATTATTTATGCAACGAAGACGGTGCGAGATCGCACCCCCCTCCCCTGTACGGCTCGCCGTTATTTGCCTTAGCGAGGGTTCGATAGGTCAGCCGAGTAATAAGAGACGGTTCGGGTCGTAACGCGCGAGCTATCGATCCCATCGAGAATTACCGGGATAACAGAAGGAATACGGGGTTAAAATTTCCAAGAGTGCTCGTCCACCGACGAAAAAAACCTAAACCTTCCGAACCTTCGGGATCGAACTTTCGAGCGCCACGTTACGTTTCGTCAGTTTTGTTTAAATTTAATTTTAATAAAATTGAACGCTTCGATGTTTTTCTTTTTGTTACAGGTCTCGATCCGGCCGAACCCCATTTCAGCAACACCTCGCCAATGGTCAGATTAGATCCGACGGACGCTGCGTTTGTGACCGCGATTCACACGGATTCGAGTCCGTTCATGAGCGGGGGTTTGGGTATAAGCCAACCGGTTGGACACATCGACTTCTACCCCAACGGGGGTCGCAATCAGCCCGGATGTAACCACGGCGTATTGAATTCCATAACCCTCGAACGTGGCAGTTTTTTCCGGGGTGAATATGGTTTCTCGATAATCTATTTTTGAGGGGACGGAACAATGGAAGAACCTAAAAATCTCGGTTTTTCAATAAATTATCATTTCTCAATAATAACAAATGGTATAAATTAATTTATAGATAAATATAGAAAATTGAAAATTTGCGAATTTTCGATAGTAATAAATGAATGAATAAAACACTCGCTAAAAAAATTGTTTCCGTTAAAAAACAAAATGAACTTTCACCTAAAAAAAAAGAATCGTTAAATATGCTCTTATTTATTTTGTCAGGCATCAAGAGATTTCTCGGCTGCAATCACATCAGAAGCTACGATTATTTCATCGAGAGTATAAACACGAAGTGTCCTTTTCTGGCTGTGCCGTGCACATCCTGGTCGCGCTTTTTGGAGGGCGGTTGTTTCGATTGCGCGCGTCAGTATTGTCCGAGATTTGGATTTGACGCGCAGCCAGGAAATTATCACGCGTCGGTTTACTTGCTGACCGGTTCGGAAAAACCATTTTGCAGTAAGTTGAAAAAAAAATCGCGCCGCCCGTTAAAAAAAATTATTTCTCAAGGGGTCGAAATACGAATCGGTAAAGTCGCGCCCCCTTAATCGTAAACCTTCGTCCGATTTTAGAAGGCCATTATCGAGTGACGATAAACATTTCGAAAACGGACGAGTCGGTCGTTCACGGCGGCGAAGTTGGAATGTTCGTCCTCCGGGTGATCGGAAAGAATGGAAAAACAACTGAAAAAATGCCTCTCAGCGCTAATTCGGAATATTACGAGCCGGGCACCACCCACACTTTCGTTTTACCCGGGGACGTCGTAGGGATCACCGAAGCCGTTGAAATAACTTGGGAATACCAAGCCTCGGTTTTCAATCCGCTGACTTGGAGGCTCCTCCATACCCCGAGAACGTACATCGACTCGTTGACGGTCGACAGCCTTGAATCTGGACAGAGGTCGGTTTCGCCCGGTCACCGGGATCTTTATCACCGGGTGTCTCCTTTCTTCGTTGATATTTTTCTTTCGATTAACCGTCCAACCGAGGCTTTCCCCCCTTGATTGAACGATGCTTTTAGCCTCCCTGCTTTTTTTATTCCCATCTCTCCGGTTCTCGTAGAAAGTTTTACCATTTTTTAGAACGTTTCGAGAACTTTCCAGGACCTTTGAGAATTTTCTTCGGACCGTTTTAGAATTTTTAGAAAGATTTCAGGCCTTTTTTAGAACGCTTCAGAATTTTTTAAAAGACTTCCGCGATGCTCGAAGGGAGCCTCTTCGCAAGGAGCTGCGATAATACGTACGAATTATTTTTTCGTCCATACAGCATTACGGTGTGCACCGACGAGACGGGAGCCCTGATTGCCAATGAACCGCGAATTTTGACAACGGACAATTGCCATCGCGTCACCACAAATGCCGTACACACGTGAAACAGAATTGACCCGAACTCCTGAGCGATCGATGGCAACCGTTCCGGTGAAAGCAAAATTACGACGCGATATTCTCGCAATACTCTTCTAAAGAACAATTCGAACGATTGATTATTTTTAATACGATTATTGTTAATAATGGACACGTTTCGGTGAATATTTTTTTTTTCTTTTGCTGCGACTCTACCACCTCCGTTCTATTTATTCATTCAAAAACAAATAAATATCAATCGGTTTATAATTGTGGAATTTTTCGAAAATTTTAAAACAATCCAAAAGATTCGAAAAAATTCTTAAACACGCCGAAGCGTTCCGAAATTGTCGAGAAAATTCTCAAACGTTTCGATCATGTTCCGAGACGTTCCGAAACGTTCGAAAATTTTCTAAAAAAACCTTCTAAAAATTGTAAAATAATTCTGAAACTTGGGAAGAACATGCGATTCTAAAAAAATCGATTCGACAGTACGGACGGTACAAAATACGTGCGACCGCGGGTGTACACCTATAAGCACGGTGTACAAACGCGATTCACCGGGTAACGCTCACCAGTGGGTAAATACGGAGCGAGCGAATTGGCCGTGCGCTCAGTCAGGCACCGGCCTTCCTGCATCGCGGATCTCAAACCGTCGCTCTCGGTCGCTTCTATCATAGATATTCGACAAATTCAGAATATACGTGTCTGGCTGTACAAGCTCACGTATACGTGCACAATTTTGCCCAAAAGTATTAGGCAGCTTGTAAGTTTTCTATGCAAAAAAGAAACCGAGTCGAAAAAAAATTAAACATTACGAATATTTACGATTTTTAAAAATCCTGCACGCGATTTTCCAAAATGCAAAGATCGTAGGAAAAAGTGAATTTTTAAAATAGCACAGCGGGTGCAAGGAAAATCGTAAAAATACAAATAAAAATGTAAATCGATCCTGGATTTGTCCTCTTCGAAAGTATTCTTTGGGAATTGATGCACGATTTTTTTTCACCGAAATATTCGATTTTTCGTCCGAATAGAAAACTCGAAAAGTTCCTAACGATACTTTTGAACTTGACTGTACATACGGGTAAATACGTGTGTTCGGGTGTACGTGTAAAATACCGTTACCTGTCGTGTTACTTTCGCGCGACTCGAACTAGGCCTTTGAACTAGGTTCCATTGGCCATTTAATGAACAACGAAAATGAAACTTTTCGTTTTTCTTCGACGATAGGCGTTTTTTTTCTTTTTTCTTTTTTTCGTTTGATTTCTACAGGCCTGGATCGAAAGCTCGCCGAGTAAATTACGATGAACGATGAAAAGTTCAAGTTTCGTACGTCGAAATGTTGAAAAAGACTGATAAAATGACCAAAGGATAGACAGCTGTTAATTAATTTCACTTGGAACTGTAAAAGTGCCATTTAATCGTAAATTGCTACTCGTGATAATTACGTTTCACCTCGCAACGTTGTTCGATTAATACTGGTGGAAATCACGCGACAAGACGAATCGATGAAAAAACAAGAGAAACGCGCCGGCTCTGATATGACCGAGTCGATTTGAAGAAAAGTAAGTTTTTAATAATGATGAATTTTTTTATTTTTTTATAATTATTTTTTTTGGTTTATTATAATGTATAATTTTAACAAACTTAAGGGTCACGATAGGAAATTCGATCTATCGAATTGCAAAAGTTGGGCTTGAAATTTCATTCGACGAGTTCATCAATATTAATAAATAATAAACCGAGGAGTAATGAACAATAAATTGAAAATAATTGAAGAATCTAGATCGAGTATCGCGACTATAATTTGTCACCTGCGTACGAGCGTACGCTTATATCTATATATGCAGAGGTAAAAGTAATTGATTACGAAAGACTTCTCATTGGACCGTCGGGTCGCGTGTCAATAACGCGTGTCCGCTGCATCTCATTAATCAAACGCAATCTGTCAAAGATACTTTTCAATCGGCGCACGCGCGTGATGAGATTAGGAATTAACTCTGCAATAGAAAAAAGCCCAAGACGAGATCGGAGATCATTTCTCGAATAATTGATAATTAATTAATCGTTTAAATAATTCTAAAAAAATTCTAAATAATTCGAAAATAATTCGGGAAATGCTTAAAAAATTCCCAAATAATTCTGGAGTAATTCTAGAACTATTTTTCCATCGATCGCCAATTTTCCATGCTTTTAGAAGTAGTTAAAGACCGATCAAGAAATACTCGTAAAGCCCTTCAAAAAATTCTTTTCCCGAAGATACCCGAGCACGTCGGTCGAGAGAGGACGTAGAAATTCCTTAGTCAAACACGCTCACACGGGTAACGCGTATTAAAAATGTGCGAGCCTATGTACATATACAATACGCGTCTATCTACACGTTCGGACAATTCTCAGTCGGGAGGGATCGTAAAGCGAGGGTCAGCGACAAGGAGAGAGAGAGAGAGAGGGGCGGGGGGCGGGGAAGAAAGAAGCACGAGAAGGCGATTGCGCGCTTTCTCCACGCGACTAGAACGCTGCCTCAGGTCTGAAAAGATCGCCGAGCCTAATCACAGGCTATATATCCCATCCGATTTATATAAATTTTGCAACCACGAGATCCGAGCACGAAACTATTTTTTTTTTCGTTATTCCAATCAACCCAAGCTCCTCGTAGTTTTGCAAAAAAAAACCATCGAGCCATCGTTTACTAATAGCAACAACGGTTATTAATAATTTATTTATTATTGCGATATTTAATTATTCATTGAATCCAAAAAAAAACCATAATTATTTTGTATTATTATTTTGTTTACTATTGTTCGGGGTAATAAATTTAATGACAATAACGGTAATAATAAATGAAATAAAATATAAAATAATAATGTTTAAGAGTAATGATAAATGAATAAAAATGTTAAAACGTCAAGGAAGTCGCGCAATGAAGAAAATAAAATCGTGAGTGGCATCGGAAGTTCGCGCACTCGCGTGATAATCAAAATATTGCGATCTCACGGTTACGCCGCATCAGGATCGAAGGAAGGATGCATTTATTGCTCGTGACGGGTCGCGATACGCCCGATGAATAGATCTTTCGTGCGGACACGTCCGAGAGTCGCGGCTCGTCCGATCCGCGACGAAGCACCTCGTTGCACTTCCGCGTCCGGTTTTCTTGAGCGTTTCGCGCCGATCCCCGAGATCCAAGGATCCGAGTTATAAAATACAACGCTCGGTACGCTATTTTCACTGGATCTTCCCGCTATTTTCGATCCCGCGTAATCTACGAGGAAGGAGTTACGTACCGATGAATTTCCCGCACTTCCGCGCGAGAAGAATCTCACCATTAGCGATTCGTTTTTCTTTCCTCGTTTTTTATTTTTTTTTCGCGACCCCGCAATTACCCGTCTTCCGCGAGTATTCCTAGTTCTTGTTGCTCGGTAGTCGCGAATCTTTCATCTAATTTCATAGTTAGTACACTTTCTGAATTATTACAGAATTGTTTTAGCATTTTTTAGCATTTTTACGATAACTTTGAATTATTTTATAATTGATTTGTTACGTTAATTGATTCGATTTGTCAAATCGCGATATAATTAATTCTCATTTCCATTTAATTTCTGTATGTACCTATACTTTTTTAAATAATCAATTATTTAATTATAAATTTAATAGAATGGAAGCAAAAATTCAAGTACAATTTAAATAATAATTTACTATCGCAGAAGTGAATTTTATTTGGTGCGATAAATTTCTCGAGTCTCGAAAAAAGTAACCGTTGTTACGTGATAATTGTAAATGACTTTCGCTTCGTTTCCGGAATTGCCAATATTTTTCGTGTGCCACTAAATATTCAGGAGTAAATCGGGTAGAATCGTTTTAGTTTCGCAGCTTCCCGTGTACATTTAAAATCCACCGTTCCTCCGGAGTTTCCCGATACCTCGCTGTACGAGCGGTCAATTTCACAGAGCTATCAAAATAATCGAAATACATTTATATTTGGTCGTTTGTCTTTTATTTGTTGAACGAGTCGTATCAGCAGCCAGAAAAGGCACTCGACCAGCTTCGAGAGGGGATTGCGTAATCGTAATTATCGGTGGAAGCCTTTATCGCTTTGTGGAATTTCTTTATTATTTTATGGGATTTCTACAGCTAATAAATAAAGCCGGCAAAGGAGCAGGATTTTTAACAAAAAAAAAAACATTTTTTGCGTCAACAATATTTTTTCTTTTTTTTTCGGTACAATTCTGAATGAAAAAAAAAATCTCCATTAGGCTTTACGACGTGTCTTTTGAAAGGGAATAAAAAAACGATCACAATCGGACAAGCGAGCTGTGAAAAAAAAAATCTTGACATCCATCTTTTCAGTTGTCGTTAAAAACAATTGCACCAATGTTCACACTTCTGTAACGACGGCCATCATCATCATCATCATCGTCGTTGTATCATTACCGCAGTCATTACCGTAGCACGATTTTTTTCTTTTCTCCATTAACATCCTTTTTCAGTAATTTCACACTTTTATCTCGCGAAGCGTGTGGTACGTGAGAGGAAATCGGAGTGCGTTCGGAACGAGAGATAAGAACGAAAAACTTGCAGCTCTTTGACCGGCTGCGATATAAAATCGCGTTTCGAGTGAAACTTGTCCAGAATTTCCAGGTGTCGGGGAGCAAATTCGCGTAAACGTGAGCAAGCCAGCGAGCATAGCCTCCGAGCAGCGAATTGTGCAATCCTCCGGGTTCTCGATCTCTTTCGGATGAAAACACGAGAGAAAGGTTCGTGCGTGTTGCGTCATCGTAAATAAAGATGCTTCCCCCCGCGTTCCGTGTCACCGTCGCTCGAGTTACGCGTCTTCGTCACTCTTCGTCACTTGCGATACGTAGTTTCGTCACTCGCGTCACATATTTTCGTCACTCCTGTTACACATCTTCGTCACTCGCGTTACATACTTTCGTCACTCTCCGTCACTCGCGTTACATACTTTCGTCACTCTCCGTCACTCGCGTTACATATTTTCGTCACTCTCCGTCACTCGCGTTACATATTTTCGTCACTCTCCGTCACTCGCGTTACATATTTTTTACATACTTTCGTCACTCTCCGTCACTCGCGTTACATATTTTCGTCACTCTCGATATTCTCTCTCTTTCTCAGCGATATTCTCTCCTTTCTTTTCGCGGCTGGGAGTAGTCGGGATTTTCGTTGCCTCGTTTTTTCCTTGCTTACTCGTCGAGCCGGGAATTCTCGAAGCGGTATGAAAGTCCGAGGCTCGGAGATCGGGAACAGGTTTTGTTTCTGCGATCCTTGCCAACACCCTCGGCGTATCTCGTGCGCGAGTACCGCACCGATGAGTCAGCGATACACTTTTCTTTTTTTCGTACCAATTTCTGTACCGCATTATGGAAACGTTCCTCAACCTTTTACCGTCGCAAGGACGCTCGAGGACGCCCGAGCGTTGCAAAACACGCATAATCTTCGAGAGAAGGGAAAACGCGTTCGAACAGTAATCGGTACGAATCGGGTCGGCCAAACAACAATGGCGGTCATGATTACAATTTTTTCGACGCGCGTTGCTCAATTTTCCATTTTTACCAAAACACAAAACACTCTCGATTTTTGTTTCGCAACGAGAGTCTGCTCGAACCAACGATAAAACGTATCGGTTAACGCGAAAGGGTGTAAAGAGTAAAGAATACCTGGACAAAAGTGCCAACGCGTGCATTCGCGATTCTCTCGCCGCCAAAAGTGCATCTTACTTCCTGTACAATTAGTCACGGTAGCGTAACGTCACGCTACTATCGCGTATACAACGATACGCGTATACAGCGGTCTTGCCAACTTCGATTAGCAAACAACCAACTATAAATATATATATTTTATATATGGGGTGTGCATCAACCATCAGGCTACAATGCACAGTGTGTAAAAAAAGATTTGCGTTTCGATTTATTCGCGCTAAACTTCGACAAAATAAACTGCTTTATTTAATTTTTTATGTAAATCAATTATTCTTAATATTCATACTTAATTAATAAATAAATATAAATGTACATAGCGTAATATTTAAATAACTAAAAGCTGAGGCACACCCTGTATGTATGGACACGGTAAATATCAAAGAACGCGTAAATCGTTCGAACATAGGAAAGAACTGGTAGACCGCAGGAACAAGCCAACCGTGCGGAGGATCGAGCTATTCCTCGTCCGCTCCTCTACGAAAGAGCCTTAGATATATATAATTAAAATTCGTTGCTAGGATACAAAATCGAAATTTTTATTTTTTATAACTTTTAAATGTTTATTAAATGTTTAAAATTGATAAGATGAGATAAATTGAAATTTCCTTTTCTAAAAACGGATTTTTATGGTATTTATTATATTTTTGGAATTTATTGAACATTTTTTGCAAATTCTACAGTTGAAAATCCAATTTGATGCATGTATATATGGATACCTCTGTACAAGCCCAACCTCACTTTCCCCTCCGTTCGTTCCGGCAAAGACTTTCTTTCCTCTCGCGCATTTGCGCCGCATTCCCCGTTAGAGCGAGAAACAGTCGCGGGCCCCGAGCGTTCGGGGACCGTTTGCGCGATCATTCGAAAAGAAATGCTCGCTCGCGTCTAGGAGAAAGGGAAAGTGGCGCGTCCTTAAAAAAAAAAAAACATTTGTCTGGTAGCCCGAATTCGTTTATACGAGTGTATAGATGTATCGAATCAAGCAAATTTGTAGATACATAACTGTAGATCGTACGAGGTATAAATATACAGGGTGTTCAAAAAGTAGAATGGGAATGGAAGTCGAGTGCGTCGAGGACTTTTATCAAAATTGGAAACAAATCCTGTAAAACATTGTGATTCTTGTGCTTGTGACGAAAATTCGATGATATTCGTAATCGGCTGAAAATTTTCGACTGGATATTCGACGAATATCATCGAATTTTCGTCGAATTTTTCGTTTTTATGAGTTTTTTACGATTTTTTCATAGAAATTTTGGGTTTTTGGGGAAATGAATGGTAGATTCGTGTTCAGGGGATCAAATTACATCGTAAAGGACCTATTAA
>JAPYZI010001735.1:0-29925 GCA_030523105.1 Ophioninae sp. A BG-2022a
TATATAAATATTCGTTTCTGTTTAGGAATGGAAGAGAAAAACGAAAAAAATGTAATTATTCTTTGTTCGCGACCGCGATGCGCGAATCGAAACTAACGGATGAAAGGGCAAGGACAATGGAAGCACCAAAAAAAAAAAAACAGAACAATCATCGATCCAAAAGAGCCTAATGATAATGCGCGCGTTCGAAATGGCTCGTTTGTGAGACAGCGCGAAGAGCAAATCTAGTTTCATACTTTAATTGTGATTACGGAAAGAAAATATCACGATTGCCTTCTGTTGTGATAGATCGTCGTTTTACCGGCTGCTCGAGACACCAATTATCGTTTGTTGGGAGTAATTCGGGTGTAGCGTTCGGAAATGTTCGAAAAAATAGTGAATGGTCGAGAAAGGATGTCTATTGAATTTGAGTACGCGCCCTCGTGTCTGTTACCACGTACTTGAGCAAAAAAAAGTGACAATTTTTTTCTTCAACCTACGTACGATCGATCGAATAACAGTAGGAATAATTAATTTACAGTAATGGAGCATTGTACTGCCATAAGTGTCCTTGATATATTGAAAAATATTCGCGATTGGTCGTTCGAACGAAAATTTTACCTGATTTGTCTTTGGCAATCAAGGCAATATATTATTATTTCGTTACTTCTTTGTTTCTTGCGTGTTACTCATTTGTAACAATCGTAATTACGAATATGCAACAAATCGAGTCTTCGTAAAGTCAATGTATATTCTTTTTTAAGTTAACTCGTAATTTCAGTCGAAACCATGACGTATAAGGAGCCATCTTTTAAATTGTAAACTTTGTTCAACGATAAACCGTTTTTTTTTTTTTATACATTGTTTTCCAGTTCCAAAAGAAGACTATTTTTATACCTTTGCGGGTTTTTACAACTTTTTAGGAAATATTATTTAAATATAATCGCTGAAGAAACAGAATGAGCAACGGCTCGTTCATCCGAATTCCAATGAACTCGGCTTGAATTGAGCAAATTTGCTTCACCTCGGCGTCGCGTTTCGCTTCTTGGATTATTTTTTCGAGCTCGTCGATTCAGAGACGAAAATTAATTTGGCTATGTAGATCGAAAAGTGACGTTCTCGTTATTTTAAAACGAGCAGTGTTGAAACGTATTTAGGGCACTCCCAAATTTATTATATCGCGATTATTCGATGTTGATCAAAGTCCTCGTACTTTTTTACAACTTCATGTTTTCGAAACAATGAAATTTTGTATCACATACAAATAACAGGACGAATGACAAAAATGAATTTATCCGCACGAGGGTATTGAGAATCGTTCTTTTCGTTTCGATGTTTCTGTTGATCCAAAAATGGCTCCCGACAAATATTTTTCTGCTCTTGAGAACACCTATGACAGTATTGATCTGTTATAAAAAAAAATTGGTCGCATGAACGATACGACGATTGATCGACGACGACGAGACGTCTTCTCTTTAAACGGACAAAACGTTCGGGGTCTCCGTCGAACACGCGTAATAATTATTTTTTAAACGAAGAATAAAAGCCGTTTGGCCCTGCCGGACGAACTTTTGGATCGTCGTAAGATATAATCGTAGCTCTATACGCAATGTGATTATTAATTATCGTTGTTACGCCGACTATTATTACGATTAATTTTTGGATTAAACGCAAACTAAGTCAATTGAGAATTAACGACGCGACATTGTATTAATGCTCCGATCGATCTAGTCATGCCTTTATCCTTTCAATGCGACAAATACCTGAGTTCATAATTATCGTTTAACGACATTTCGAAAATGTATCGTGTGGCAGAGTGAGATGCAAAGCGCGCGATAACAAGTCGAAACATTTTCATCGTAAATTGGAGCATCAATCCGTGCGTATATGAATTCTACAGAGATTGATGCTCGCGTTTTCATTGAGAACTTAACCGCCGATGAGAAAAGAAATTGTGAAAATTTGCGAGGTTATGTCGATTTTTCACGTGTCTTTGAAACGCAGCTAACCCCTACCGAGGTACGAACGGCGTCAGCTCTTTATTCGTTTACCTCAATGTCTTCTTTTCTTTCCCCTCGAAACGCCGAAAAAAAACGTCGAAACAATATTTCTTGAACTTTGCGTCGAGATACAAACCCAAACAAACAACAATTCGTAACGCCGTGAATGTTCCGCAACGCCCAATCCTACGATTACAGAGATGACGAATTAATCAAAAAAGAACAAAGTGGGGAACATTGAAAGGGCAATACTTGAACGAATTTGCAGGTTGTCTTAGGCTGTAAGTTTAAAGCTAGAGAACAAAAAAAATATATATATATATATATATATTGAGTTCCCTTTTTTTTTGTATAAACGTTTGAAGTTTAGTTGATACATATGCGTAAATAAATATACACATATGTATTTATCGTATACATGAATAAGTGTATGTACAGTTCACTCGTATCGTCGCGCCAATAACTTATTCGATAAGTTTTTTGATTTTTCGATCAGCCTCCAATTAAATAATATAATATTCTGCAGTGATGATCGAAAAAAGTTTTTTTTCTCGTTGCGGAAAAATACAGTTTTATTCCGAGTAGCGATGAGGAGACAAACTTTCGTTTTTTTTTGCCCAGTACGAACGAAAATGTTAATACTAAGCACCACGTATAATTTACAATCTTAAGACGGATAAATATGTTTCGTGACTGCAGAGAGAACAAGCGAATTAAATGATTCTTTCGTGTAATTTAATTAACGAATTTTTATGGATAATTAAAGAAAGGAAAAATCGCTATTTTGTGTATTATTGAAGAAATCTTTTTTCGTTTTGTTTTTCGTCCCTGTGCACGCCTATCAGGCGAAATTAAACAAACGAGTGGGAAAATAAAAGCGGAGCAATAAATCGACGAGGTTTTGAAGCAACTTCGTGAGGGAAAAAAAAATGGACGTGACACTGAAATTGCGGGTTAACAACGAGAGACCGAGGGAAGTCGAATCGATCGTTAAAGCTTCGGACGTGTCGAAGTATAATTTGCGATGCAATCGCAATCTGAGCGAAAGAATGACGAAAAAGGATTTCATCTACGACATCTGTCGGCCACATCACTCTGCGAGAAAGGTTCGAAGATTGTGGAAGTATTGGACTTTCGAAGAAGAAAAAAAGAACGTATTTGTGCAGTAAATTCTTGCTTCGTAACGACAGAAAGGGATTTACTTCTTTCGTTATAATTTCAAAAGTGGAATTTCATAAAATCAGTTCAGAAAATGACTGATGATTGTTGAATTTTTTAATAATAACTGTTCAGTCGTTTTTTACAGGTGTACAGAATACGTGGTTAAAATTTCATTCTTTAGTTTCGTTAGTTTTAGCACCAATCGGTATGAAAAATTATTTTGGTGATAAACGCGTTCAATCGTTTTTGTAAAGGAAAAATCATTTAAAAATCGGTTTTTCGTTTGAGCGCGTTCTAACTAAACGGGTTTGACCTGTATACATATTTTATACTCCCCATTTCCGTTCAATTCGATCGGTTTGAAGAGCTGTTCTCTTTTTATCAAAACGAATCTCCGCATAAAACTTGAAAACCGAAAATTATTCGGTCGAATGTATTTATCGTATTAACGAATAAATCAAATTTCTAGATGGAGAAACTGAAAAAATTGACGACGATATTTCCCGCTGCATGTCGGAGAAATCAAGTTTTCGAAACGCCGAATTGTCTGGAGATTTCAAAAAAGCACTGCTTAGCTGGTGGCGGAGACGCGACTGTGGTAAATTAAGCAACAAACCGGTCGTTTACCAACGACGCATAAGTGTCAAATTTTGATTTTTTTAAAGTATCATTACTGGATGGGCATTTAAAAATTGCTAAAATTTAGAAATACAAATTCAATTAATAATTTCGTAGTTATACATGAGGGTAGTGGTTGCAAAATTCACGGAAACAAATCTTTCTAAATTCGGAAAATATTACATAAAGATTCTGGATCACTATCAATTGGGCAACGTTTCAAATAAATACTCGTTGTTTTTCGCAGTCGATTAATAAAAGAGTGAAATGAAAATATTCATTTAAACGATTAACCAATCAGCATCGTTGAAAAACTGAATATACATTGAATTTTTGGGTCATTATTGATAATAAAATTATCTGAACGTATAAATAATATTCAAAAATTTAAACATGTTTTTGCTGGACAGTGGAAACAGGTGTGCAGTGACTGACGAAACGTCACCCAAGCACGTGTCAATATTATCGAATTTGACTTCAATCAATATTGAAATTGGGAAACTAACCTTACCTTTAGCTCCGTTAGAAATTATACGATTTCGAAAATTAGATCCTGGTAAATTTCAATTTTGAGCTAGTATTTAACAAATTAAACGTTGTTAAACTGGCACGTTTTAATATCCTTTGATTTGTCACATCTCGATTTTTATCACAAGGAGTAACTCAAAATATTTTAATCCTTGAAGGAAATTAACGTAAAACATTTTTTTTGCCCTAGAAATATCCCATCCAGCGAATATTGAATTTTGAGTGCAACTTTTGTCGCGAGCAAATAGCCACTCTATTTTCCCTCTCGACACACGTGAAATTTCATCGGCGAAAATACTGCAAGGAATGTTATTGGGTACTCGAAGATGGCGATACGATGCAAAAACATTATGAGAGAAAACACGATGGATTTCCTACGAGACAGATTTTCGTGGATCTGTAGACCATTTCAACAATATCTTCGATTATAATATCTCCGAGTCTTTCCGTTAATTATCTTTTATTAGTTATGTTTAAAAATACCGAAATACACATATATATAAACATATATGTATTTACAAAACGTATTTAAAAAATGCTTATTTCTATCGTATGCACAGTGAATTTCAAAATACGAAGACACCATTTTCTATATAATACCAAAATAGCCATTGCTGTAATTGGAAACGGCAATTCCCGGCACGAAAGATCAAAGCTCTGGTTTGAGCTAATATAAAGTCTTATGTTCATTTTTATGAGCCATTTTCTAGCGTTCCTTCGTTAACTCCTCCAAATTCGGTCCTTAATTCAGGTGCAACCGTTTTCAGCACGTCTGTCACATCTGGTGTAGCATTTATAAATATCAACTGCTGTCCCCTCAAACTTAAGTCATGAGCCAATAACTTCATATTCTGAAATAACAAATAAAAGTATGATACAAATCCGAGACAATTGTTGATTCTTTCACGCTTGCGAATAGAAATAAACAGTTTTCCTGTGAATTGATGCAACATGGAATTATTTCGTATCGTTGTGTGGACTTTTAAAATTAAATGTTACATCGTGTCACGTGTAGCAACGAGTAAGACGTTAAATAAACATTTATTATTTATTGAAGAGATTTATTGGCAAGAATTATTTATTGGATTAAGAAAATTGAGTTTTTTTCAGACTTCTTTGTTTTCCAAGCTTCAATTAATGTTTTTCATTTTTTCCATTTTCATGTTCATGTTTGGAAATGTATTAAACAATCGCTGACAGGGGAAAACATATATTTAAATACTCTTTAGATAATATAATAAAGAAATAAAGTATTATGATGACAGTTGGGCTTTTAAAAGAAAGGTCATGAAAGGTCGCGAGAAAACCAGATCGCTATAATTTTTATCAACTTTGGGCAGCATTTTTCAACTTCCGGTTATTAATATAGCAGTGACGCAAATTCATAAGAAGATAAATGCCATTTTTTTTCTCTTCATCGTCAATTGAGAGCTCGTATTATTGATTCGTCGAATTGCAACAATTGAACGTTCGCTCATTACCCAAGCTCTGCATAAATCCACTTATTGCTACCGGTCATTTCCAACGATAATTTCCGACGAGGCCGGAAATAAGAAGACTGAATGAGAGGGAAAAAAATGTAACTTGAGCGGCTTACCTTGGCTACAGTAACGTCGATCCGCTTCAGGTTCTTAAAGTCAAGTATCACGTTGCTCAGACTCGCTTCGGAGTGGCTCATTATGTTTGCTCGAAGATTTTCCGCGGCTGGAAAAGACACTGCCTCTACCGGTGTGACGTATATCACGGTCTTGCTATCGATCTTTTTCATTCGTGATGAAAACAAAAAAAAATCGTATTTGATCATTGATTCTATAAAAATCGGTATTAAAAATTCATTTGATTCGCGGGTGGTTTTTCTGTTCATTTTCGCACATGGAATATAGAATGACATAAACAAATTGCCTTAAAAAAATAGAAAAGTCCAATGCGGATTTATCATGGTTTTTCGAATATAGTAATTTATATGAATTTTTTTTGGGTTTTCTTTTATAAAAAATTGAATATCCGCTCACCGTGTTATCAACGATTATTACGGCTGGGCGCGCTGTGTAATACAAAAGCGTCGCCAGATTGAGAGCTATGCCGATTAAGACACCAATCTCCAGGCCAAGAAAGACACACGTCACCAGCGTCACGATCATAATTAAAAAATCTAATTCTAAAAATGAAATACGATATTATGTCTACGCGTATTTGAAACAATAAAGCGTGTACAAGTAAGTTTCAAATGTAAACAGTGAAACATTTATTTTAATGATAAATAAATCGGCAAACATTGGTAAAGTGAATGAATATTGTATTTTTTGATAATTATTAATGATAGTAAGATTATTCAAAGGTATCGATTAAGTTTAAAAATTAAAAAACATTTAAACTTAAATTTAATTTTCAATTAAATTTTTTAACAAAGGGGTGAATTAATATTTTCAAGTATTCACTTATAATTAAATTGACTATTTATAAAATTAAAATGTTTCGACGTGTTCTGAACTCGTAAATTCACGATTCCCCTACTTTGGACCAATTTTCGGTTCAATTGGCCATCCAATAATGCGTTTAAAAATCGACATCTCGAACACTATGGCTCATCGCCAAAAACTCTTTTCAGAGAAATCTAACGTTAAAATGAAATCGTATAGCAAATATCAGATCGCAATTTGATTTTCGGAAGTTTATTCAAACGATTACTCTTCATTCATGGTTTTCGGGTTTCGTAGGGTTTTGATTGCTATGGAATTATACTTTATAGGCGGTCACCCTGATTATGTTATAAACTTTCAAGGATCATTACTACAAATATTAATAATTATAATCTCATAACGAATAAATTTCGCTTACTTTTCGCTCGCCAAAGAAGGCTGTAAGTATTAAAATCCAACATGTAGTACATGGCACATATTATGAGTCCGGCCAGGGTTGCCTTGGGTATAAATCGGAATGTGGACGTCAGTAGGCCAGCCGCTAACAAAACAAGGATACCTACGGAATGTGGGGCTTCGTTAAAACAATATCGTTATAATAATAATTTTTAAAAAATGAAGATACTTCATAAAAACGAACCTTTATCGCAAAAATGAAAATAAAATAATTAAAAACACAAATAAAAGTGTGTATCCAAAAAATTCATTTCGTATTCCAAAAGTAGCCAAATCTGGAAACGGCATTAAATTTATAAATGTATAAGTGACACATTGAAAATTTTCTTTATGTTCGGTTTTATTGTTAAAATTTAGTTAAAAAAAAAGGCGGCGACTTTTATAGATATCAATGAATCCAGGCAGTCACGAACGGTACACGTAAAAATTTACTTCACTTTCAGAGCTCCGAGATATAAAAAAATTTCATTAAAACTTGAGTGAACTCTGCTGTGAGAATTTTTCATCCATTTTAATCCGGACAGTTATTTTTTTTTCATACCTGTGAATATTCCTCCCAAAGGTGATCTCACTCCAGACGCGTGATTAACCGCAGTTCTAGTGAACGAACCAGTCACTGGCATGGATCTTACGAATGATCCAAAAATGTTGCATATTCCGAGAGCGAGCATTTCCTGAGTCGCGTCCAAAGCCTTTCCCATAGCTGTCATATGAATATAAACAAAAAAATATGTTAAATATTATTTGAAAGATCGATCTCTCGCACTTTTGCGTAAAATTGATCATGAATCGTTTTATCATCAGATGCACAGTTACGTGCTGGGTAGTGCAAAATAAACGAAATGAAAAGACGACGTTTATTTAAAATATTAAAGCTTGCTGCTTTGAAAGCACCAACAAATTATTGTGTTGGTTGCGAAAAAAATTAAGTTCACTTATTTTACTTGAAAATTGTATTTCTTCGATAAAAATAATTCAGCATTGAAAATAATTCGGAGAAAATACTTTTGAGAAAATTTTGCAATTGCTGTAAGTACGGTCGAGTGTGCATCAAATTATCATTGCTCTAAAGTGTACACGGGAAGACGAAGGATGCATACAGAGCGAACGAATTTGCGAATTTACCGAGCTGAAAAAAAGTACGACGCAATGTGTTACACACGGGAGCTCATGGGAGTCTACCGAGTCAAACAAAATGTTATTTTAAATGGATATACATATATTGCTCCTCTTCTGCGCCTTTTTATTTTTTTCTTCTCGTTATTGTTGAGTTTTTCACACAGAAAATCAGATCGGGAGCGTTAATTGGCCATTATTGAAAAATTTGGAAAGTGAAAACCAGAGTTTGTTATTATCGCTTGTGTGATCATCGATGGTGAAACTTACCGAAAGCTTTCGCAATGGCGATATGCTCGATGGTCGAAATGATCGGCATCGTAACGAGGGTAGTTCCCATTGCTTTAGTCATATCGACGAAACCGTAAGTCTCGTTTTTGAACGTAGTCGAAAATGGGGGTGGTGCAAACGGTGGAAGTCCCTGACCCATAGTTCCTTAATTGATCGTTCAATTGTTAATTAAGTTATCGCAGCGTCGCAAAACTAGCAAAGCTTGGATTTAAAGTTTGCTCTTGTTACCTGTTAGTTTAAAGGGTTCCATATCATACGTGTAAAATATGTAAGCCACAACAGAGCCTGCTACAACTACGATGGCGTTTCGAGCAAGAGTTACGATCCAGCCGATTTTTTGTAACCGCGTGCCACCTCTTCGTCCAGGTATATTCTGTATTATTAATTATTCATTACCATTAAGTCGTATTCGCGTAAACTCAATTGTTTCATACAAGGTATACGTTCGCGTAAATTAAAAAAATGATATATTCAAAATCTATCGTAAATACGTTTTTCAATTTTTCATTATCGAATTCTAAAGGCGCGATGAAAATAAAAGTAATACAGAAATGTATTTTTCAAATAATTGGCAAAGGAGCTTCGATGCTGGAGTGCAGTGAGACACCGATTTTAATTCATTCTCATTTTTTTCTCGTATCTAATCGTCCAATGAAAAATTCACAATTATTATTAGAAAAGAAGTAAAACATTTTTAAAAAAACGTCGACGTTGCAAACGTTAAGGCAATTCCCAAAGACTTTTATATAAAACTAGGACAATTTGTGAATCATACAAAACGAAAGAAAAATGTGCGGTTACAAAATTTTACATAACACTGGAAACATAACACTGGAAATCCCAATATTATTCTTTATGTTTCGTTGACCTTAATTAATTAATTAATTAATAATTATTAATATTAGATAACAAGGGTTAATCTTGCATTTGACAAGAAAAAACATTGTTATGTTGTATTTTTTTACATAATAGTCGTGCCTGTAAAATTTTAGGTTATTTTTTGTTCTTTTAATCCCTAATAGGTTCCTGTTTATCCTCCAACGTTAACAAGGCTTAAATACACATTTTGGCTTGAATTCGATTTTTTATCAGCGCTTCTCTCCCCCATGATGGAACACCGAATTTTCGCGGTATCTCAATATTTGGATTGTTGGAATATTATGGGACATCTTTGAAGATCGAATATTTACGATCTCCAATTGGCCGCTTTATGTCTCGTTAAAAACGTATTTTCAACGAGACGTAATGTATTTTTTTTTTAATGAGTGAAAAAAGATCTGCATAGATAGGACAATGTGAAAATAACGAAGAGCCCTTACCTTCATAAAAACGAGAATAACCAGAGTACATAGACCAAGCACTGTGTCCCAGGGGTTGATTTTATTGAGATTGGAAAATATAGCGATAACAGCATCGAGGAAGTCTTCGGCTCGTCCGGGAATCCCCAACAGGGATTTGAACTGGGATGCAGCGATGTTGATCGCAGCCGCTGAAGTAAATCCCGTAATAACGGGCAACGAGATGAAATCCAATAAGAAGCCTGCGAAAGCATTAATCAAATTGTGTAGACAACAAAAATTTCAGCTTTACTCTCGGACGGATAGAGAGCTCGCTTTTTTTTTTTAATTCCCTAGGGATATTGAAAACATTCGACTTCTTTACGGTTTGAACAGAAATATATTAACCGGCAGCGTAATTAAGTTAAGAAATCTAAAAAATTATTGATCGAAACAAACACGATAATGGAAGAGTTCTGGTAAGTAACAAAATGTACTTCGGGTTATTAAAATGATTTGGTAAATTATTTGTATTAATAAAAGTAATTTTCAAGGCTCATGGAACCTTGATTAATATTCTTCGTTTTAATAATCAATTTTGATGTTCTTTTCGGACAAATGGTTATCAAAGCGAAATGTGATTTTTTGAAAAATTTCTTATCGTTTTATTATTGCCACTGAAAAGAGGATGTTGCAAGCTGGTGGATCTTCAAACTGTGTACGTTTGAATGTGACAAAAACTTGATCGTATGATTAAGGTATTAAGGGGTATCGTCGATTTACGAGGTGGATTATAACGCACATGTTTGGACTTACAAATGGATATCTTAATCATAAATTAATATTGAGAAATTGTAATTTTCCACTTTCCAAATTTGACGATATGACGATATAACTGACCAGTCATAAATTCTCAATTCTTAAATTTAATCAATACGTTCTGCTTGTATTATTTTCAACAATTACCAGAAAATACGATGTATATTAGCTTTTCCAATTATTGTTGATTAATTCTTCGTTAAAATAAATCATGTATAACTACGTTAAATTCTTCAGTGACAAAATTCTAAAATAATTCACTATTATTTTATCAAGGATAATTATTTCTTAAATTTTCAAGAGTTTTTGTTTTCCTTTTGATATGCCTTTAGTTATACTTAAAAAAGAGTTTTATAAATAGCATAAAAGACGACGAATCGTAAGATACAAACCAAGATGAAATATTCCGAGAACGGTAATGATGCAGCCTTTAAGAAAACAAATCAGGACAGCCATGTCAGGCCCATACTTCCCAACGAGAGGCTGTACCATTAGTGCCATAATTGCCGTAGGTCCAATAGTTATGTTTGGGCATGATCCGAAGATTATGTAGATGAATGACGCCATGAAAGCAGCGTACAATCCATACTGGAAGTATTCAGCAACATCCACATTAATTATCATGTCAAGAGAAAACACAAATAAGCTATTTCAGTACCGAATTTACGAAAAAAAATTATTCGTCGAAATAATACAAACCCAAACTAACCCAAACAAATATTTATCATCAAACTTTCCTGACCCTTCAGGTAATTGGAATTTTCTAGGAAAGAAAACAAGCGAATTGCAATTTACCGAAAACAAAAGATAAATAATCAATTCGCTTACTAGAAATAAATTTCCATTCGGGCGTATTTGGGTTTCTTTGGCTTCCCAAACCCAAACGCAAAGTATGAATTTATTAATTGTAAATAAATATTCAGTTTTCCTGCCTACAGGAATATTCGCACCTCATTGATGTTTCTAATATTCGATTAAACGTGAATGCTTCTTCCCATTTGTTTTGAATTATGAAGCGATCGGGACACTTGTTGGTTCGTCTCGTATTTGCTCGTCGCCCATCCAATCAGAATGCGAAATTAATTGCGATACGTCGACACAATGAATTACCTCGGGATTGAGACCAGCGACGACTCCATAAGCGATCCCTTGCGGTATAGCTGTTAGTCCAACTGTGACGCCTGCTAGAGTGTCTTGCAGTATCCATGACTTTTTGTATTGAGGTAACCAGTTGATTATTGGCAAACGTCTTTTAATGTAATCGATTGCGGAAATTCCGAACCTCGCTGCAAGATTCAATGAACTCTTAATTCATGAAGTTTATCAGGCGATAGCTCACTTCGAGATCACAATTATTGATTAAGTGAAATTCAAAGAAACATGACACTTCCGTCAACAAATGACGTCTCGATATCGCGCTGATTCGGTAATTATGTTAACGAATTAAAAACAAATAATTCGTTAATAATTCTCGAATGGATAAAATACGAAAATACTGCTGGAAATATCTCAATCAATACATTCGTTTTTAGCGATATTTTTGACAGGATTTTCGATAACATTTGATTAGATAAATTTCAAATGAAGTAGTTATCATTTTAGATACATATACGATTGAATAAGATGTAAATATAGTACTAAAGAGAGTGTAATCGAGAAGTTAATTTCCAGTCGTTAATTTGGTTGAATTTTTGTAGAATTTTTCAATCCTAACCATTCGGCTGATAACAATGGACTAATATTACGATATAATAATCGAATAGTATGTGTCACAATTACTTACTTTTGTACATTTTAATGAAGAATTGAATGATTAAAAATTGATACAGATGTTTTATATTAACGTAAAAAGTAAAAAAGATAATTGTATTATAATTTTTCTACAACCTAGTTTTATAAGATCAAGAATGACAGAGTATCCGATAAAAAAATATTCTTTTGAGTACACCGAAAAAAAAAAAATTCAAACACCGAAACCGCGGTCACTGACCTGCAACCATTTTCGTTTGCAAATATTTCAGTATATTTACGTTAACCAGAATGTATGTAATTACTAAACGCGTAAAAAAGACGAAGAAAGCTTACATTTTATTGCTCGAGTTAACGATTTAGTTGCAGATCTGTGATCCTGAAATTAGTTCGCGCAAAAAATTTTTGCACGTTCACTGAACGGCGCACAGTGGAAAGATCGACGTCGTATCGTCGAGTTATGCGAATAACAACTGAAGTCGTTTTCTCTCGTTTAATCGACGATCTATGTGTATATATATCATTCAACCTGACTGTTATCAGAACAAACTTGGCTGTCAATCCTTCTTCGTGATCCGAGTGATTGTATAATCGGTGGATCAATCTTTATTGGGATGATAAAGGTTTTCAACTGTACGAAGAACTTCCTCTCATGAATTTGCTTCTGCAAAATGGCCTCTCCGTTTTCTCGTAAATTTTTCATTTACTTTAAAAGTTAATCAATCGAACTAAGAAACTTTCGTAATTTCATGAACACTTTCATTTCAAAAGTAAGTACAGTTATTTGGTCAAATTTTAATACGAATTCTATAATATTTCGAGTATTTGCAATCACTATTTTTTATTGTTAAATAACGTCACTTATCAACCCAAAACTTCATCACTTATCGGCCCAAAACTTTTTGTACAATGTAAGCTATTATTTTACACGTTTTTATTGCCATATGGATTTTTCTTTTGATACTTGGATACTCCGGATGCAAAAAGCTAACATCCCGAGTTCTTCCATCATTTTGAAATCTTCAGCATAGCATGAAAGTTTTCACACAAATATTCCGGACATATCTCCATCCCAAAGTTGAGCTCGTCTCATGAACCAAATTTACTCGCCCGGTTGAATTTTGCAGGGCGCCTGAAATTACGTGAGCGAGGTTGAAACTAATCGTTGAAAAACAAAACTGTGATCTTTTTTCCATTCGTTATACAACCTGAATTGTTTTTAACTTATATTTTTGATTAATCATTTCCTTCATCGACGAAGTATTGGTCTATATTATTTGTTGAATACCTCTGGCCATTTCCGATTATCATTAAAGATCGGAACATTTTGTATTGAACATAAAACAATAACGAAAACAATTTTTAAAACACAATTTAGAGACTATACTTATAAAGAACCATGAAAATGTTATTTTTATTATATTCACCATAACGGAGTGAAACCATAGAGCTACAGTTAATTGAATAATAAATACAATAAATTCATTATTATAAACCGATATTAAAATTTCGTTAAATATAAAAATATATTTAATATAAAAAATATAAACATTATTTAAAAAATTAATATTATAAGTTTTCTTTAAAATATATTGTTCAAATTATTAATAAATTTGTTTAAAGCACTTTCAACGTATTTATTGTCAGCTCTACTTCACGATTGCATTCTAATAGAGCAACATTCAGTTACGAATAGTTCTGTAAATACGACAATTAAAAAGTAGTGCTTATCGAAGTGGAGGCCAGTGTTTATCAGAAATAGGCTTAGGAATTCCGTCAGCTTTCACATTCAGATTTCCTATGGAGGCTTCCATCAGTTTACAACTTTTTGGTAAGTTTCTTCGTCACTGAGCAAACCTGCCCTTTCATATGCATGTGTAGAACAGGAAATTACGAATATATATCTGGGCTCGTCGTATTTTGGCAGAGGATGGAGTTATTTTAATTTCATGCTAGGGAATTCAGCAATTCGTAGGTTGCGCAATTATACTCCATTTCTGTCAACTGGAGCTGAATTTAGAACCAAAAAAAAAAAATGTCATCCATTTTTCAGTAGTCCTCAGTCAGTTTTCGATTGGCTCCCTTTTATTTAAACGTTCATTCGAGAACATTTGCAAAGGCATGTTTTTCTAAACTTACGATACATTTGCAAAATAATTTTTTAAATCGTCTCTTTGACACTTTCATTAAAATGACGAATCGCAAATTGTTTCTTTTTAGATTTAGAAAGTAGAAACTTAGAAGTAGAAAATTAATGTTAGTAATTGAACCTGAGTAGACGTTTTTTTTTTTTATTGAAAATAATCCTGTTGATCACGGAAAAATCGAGGGATACTCGATGAATTGCGCAAATGCAATTACGTAAGCACAAAAACAGAGTTATGTAAGTATTTCATCAATTACCATCTTGTTAATCGGAAGATCTATCGAATACGTTTTTTCGATAATTTTATAAAAGAGAATAACAATTACGTAAAGGGCAAGAGATAATGAAAAGGAACGCCTTTCAGCAATCGTTCATGCATGTATTTACTTGAGGCGACTCTTCGATAATAAATCATTGGAAATACGTCAAATTGGTGCTATCAAGCCAATACCTTTGTTCCCCAAATAAAAATGTTTTTCAGTATTACGTCATTAATAAATTATCAATTCTTCGCGTCACCATAAGCCCTAAATTCTTACTACCATCAACTTTTTCATCATTCCGGAGTAATCAAATAATTACGAATATTTTCTGATATTTTGTTACCTCTTTATTTTTCTTATACGTGAACTGGAATACGGAATATCTGAACGTGCACTCGCAGTGAAACTCGCAATTAGACGAGAGCGTTTGAATTGAAGATTCGATGCATATCAAAACGATAATGGGACGTAACTTCATCCGGGAAAATTTCTCGAGTATATCAAGAATGGAAGCAATTTTTATAAATATGACATTCTACATTTTCAGCTTTACCTTCTTTCCGTTATCCGTCGATTAACGCCGTAGAAATAAAATTGTACCAGCGTTCTCTTTAATTTTCAAATTATTCGATTCTGCATCCGAAAATTCAAACACGAAGGCGCTGCAACTTTTTCGTAATGTTCATTTTATGCGGAACAATTTGCTCAAAGAGACGTCCCGAAGATCACGAAAGAGATAAAAGAAACGTAAGAGAGAATAGAAATAAAGAGACGTCAGAATTACAATTTCTACGTTCCCGTATAAACTATATTCCTTTTTCGGACGAAAGCTCAGGGTGAAAATTTCTCAGGGATTCTGGTTGCGACAGGAGTAGAGCGGGGAGGGGAGGGGATAAACATAGAAAGCGACTGCGCGTAACTAAAGTTTCGCCTTGAAATAGAATGCGGGAAAGCGCGAGCGAAGATTCCGGCAGTGCCGCGCGAAACGGCGAACCTGACGCGAGCCTGGTCCTGATCGTATCCCGCGCAGGCAAAACGACCACGAGATGAACCGCTGATATCCGAAAAATCGAACGACAAAAACAAGACCGGTTTATTCGAATATTTCGGTATCACGTAAATTCCGGAAGTCCATAGTTCCTTGACATACGAGACGTGCTATCTGTCACAGCGGTTGTTAATTATTAGCGCATTAATTGTTAACAATTAAAAATAAAAATAACGAACAACAAAAATTAAATCACAATTACATCCACCTGGAGAGCTTGCACGTAATGAACCATCGATGTATCGCGATAAACGACTGAACGAGGCGAGAAAAAAAAACGTTGTGCAATGCTCGAGTCGTTTAGCTGAGATTATTATTATTATGGTAATTTTTGAAAAGTTATTATTCCGAGTATACGCGATTTTCAACATTACCGAGCTATCAAAGTGCATTGACGAGCTTATTTAATCGTGCATTCAAAATTGCAGCTTGGATCTCAAATGTCGATAATAATAATAATAATAATGGCTATGAGTTGCATTACAGTTTTATTAGCGTTGACTATTTCGTGCCATCTCATTAAATGATGGCTCTTATCATTTTTGTCCTTTTCCTCGTTGACGGTTTTTTCGATCGCTGAATACTTTTTTTTCATGAAGTTGGTCGTTGAAAAGAGTCATTTTGTGACGTTGGCAGTATCATTGAGACTACAACAGCAGTCCGTGGTGATTAGATCGAATCAATCAAATAATATAGAAAAGCATTGTGATGCGATTTCCGAATATTCCGATGTAATGGAGAATGTGATGCAATCAGTACGATACTTGAGAAAAATTGTTGGATGACATTGTTGTACAAAGAGAGCTAAAAAATTTAGTATTGGAGTTACATTTTTTAAATTGATCTTTTATATTTTTATTCCTTTTCGTAACAGAAAACTCGGTGATTTATTTGACTAAAAGAACTCTCGAAATGTGTACAAGAATCTCAACATCAAATACGCATATTGATTTCTTATTTAATTAAATTGTAATTCAAGGAAAATATATATAAAATCTCGAATTCGATAAACAAGGTTTCAGTATTGATCAGAATTAAAAGGTACTTCAAAATGAACAAACTAAATATTGTTGGGTTAATTTGACGAGATAATTATTGGTATTGGAACCAATTTCATAAGGGAGTGCTAAAACTAAATTCGGAAAACGATAGTTCCACATGAAGCGACCATAACGAAAAATAGTAGGATCTTCGTGATGGGTTTTCTGATGCTGAATCTAGTGATTTGAGAATTAAAGAGATCGCTGGTTCAATTTTATGTCTACGACGTGAATCCTCGAATAACGGAAAGAAGGTGAAGCTGAAGATGTAGAATGTCCAATTTATAAAAATTGCTTCCACTCTTGAAATACTTGAGAAATTTTCTCGGACGAATATCCGTCCCATTATCGTTTTTACATGCATCGAATCTCGAAAATCAAACGCGCTCGTGAAATTTCGAATTTCACTACGGGTGCACGTTCAGATATTCCATATCCAAATTAATATGTAAGAAAAATAAAGAGGAAACAAAATATCAGAAAATATTCGAAAATATCTTATTACTCCGGAATGACGAAAAAGTTGATAGTAGTAAGAATGACTACGAAGCGAGTCAATAGAAGCGACGATTTCATAAAAGTTAAAGAGCAAATTAGACCTCTAATCATTGCAAATTTATGCATGAACAATACTCGACGTTTTTTCCACGTAAAGCGCGTAATGTATAAAAAAAAAAATAAAAGTGACGCGTCTCTCACGTCACTAGGTCTCGTTTAACAAATGCTTGACCGGAACGACGGGAGGGTAACTCGCGTGAGAGATCGCTCCACCGAAATGAATCGAGATGGGAAGGGAGGGGGATCAACAGAAGACAAATTGAGTCAATTCCGTAAGGCTGCACAGACTGAGAGAGAATCGCCCATGCAACAAGATGACGAATGCGAGCAGAGAGAGAAAGAGAGAGAGAGAGAGAGAGAGAGAAAGAGAGTGGATGCATCGGTGAAAAAGAGATAGAAAAGAAAAACTGCAGTATCGTCAATGCAACACAGCAGATGTACGAATGATCTTGGGAAGCAAAAAACAAGAATAGGTTGCTCGATTACACTTACGTCAGAGCCCATCAACGAGGAACAAGTCAAAATGTAACAGGATCACTTTGTCTTCGGTTATGTTTTCGAGATGTACATCAATTTTTCTCTCTTTCCCTCTCTCTCCAGCCAGTTATCTCTTTAACTTGCTATTTTTTGTTACAAAACGTAGGAGGCAGATAAGAAGTGCTTGAAGAAAAAGATCCATTTTCCCAGCAGTTTGGACAAGTTCGTGTCGGGCCACGCCAGGAAGCTCATCAGAAATTCTTTCGTATGAATATTTAACGCCTATGGTACCGAACTTTTACGTATGCGTGTGCGCGAAATGAGCTGTGACAAAACGAATGAGTTTACTTCGGAAAACTAATTTTTTCCCTCCTTTTTGAATACATTTATTGCGTAATGATAATGTATTATAAAATTCCACGTTATTTATTTGAAGATCTATTTTCATAAACTACGTATGTGAATTCGTATGGACTACTGTGTTATATGTGTAAACAAATGTTTTTCATTGTTGGTATATAAATTTATCGTTAATCTGTGAAGTCTCAAATTTGTTGAGAAATCTTCGAATTTTTTGAGCATTTCTTCTATACCTTGGTTTCAAATCACTCTTGAATGTATTCCTATACGATTGTGTGTCTGAAATTGCATTTTTTGTTTGTAAAATAAATAGACCGATGTTAATTTCGATGTTCGTGTTTCGGTAATTAACTAAATTTGAAAATCGTTAAGGAATGGATAGGAGAACATAAAAAATAATGATAATTACTTTATGGTAAAGTAAACAAAAATAATGGAACTGATAAGGTGACGTGAAATTACGTAAGTCGAAACTGACGTTCGTATCGGTGTTTCGATAATTGTGGTACAATTAGAATTGCATAATACGCAAAGTGCAGTGACTCGAAAGAAGTGTGAAAGTAAAAAATCTGTTGACAGGTTTTATTTAAAAAAAAGAACGAAAATATTCCAACGTCTATTAATCGATGAAGGAATTCAACGAAACGAGTCAAAACGACTCTTCTTGAAGAAAGCCAATGTACAGTTGGCAATTTTTTAACGATTCAATTCTGAAAGACCGAAGGCCAGTGATAGGAGCATCTCATTGAGACTTCATGTCTTCGTCGACAAGTGGAATTTTCTGGAAACAAAACAAGGTGAGAATTGTATTGGACATGTTATTTTACAAACTTTTATACAACTTGACTTTTTGTTAAATACAAAACAGAAAATCGGTTTTTCATCCGCTTCTCGACTACGTAAAGCTCTGAAATTTTTTCAACATGTATTTAAGACGTGACAATTCATGCCTCAATAAAAAAAAATCAATTAAATTATTAACTTTTCATGTAAAAAAATCTATTCAATTCTAAAAAGTAGAAAATTATTTATACGTAAGAAATTATTTTTTAAAATCTATTAAACCTAATAAGACTTCGTAGTTTTTATTATCAAGTCATTTATTTGTGACTATAATCAAGAGCTTGAGCGTCTCCAAATTCAGATGTTTCATCTTCAGTTTCTGTAAATCCATCAATGTATCATCTGTATTTAATTTGTTATGAACAACGTAAGATTTCCTGAATAAAAGTCCAGAAACTGAATATAAATGTGTCATAATAACTTTATCAATTGTTAGTGTGACAAATTGAAAACGATTAACGAAATTGAATTGACCAAATTTATTGAACACTTGAAAAATCGGCAAAAAATTTAATTATGGTCACATATCGGTGACTTGGAATCGCAAATTATTTTCTACTTTTAGTACCCCAATTAAACACATGATTTTTTAAAATATATCATTTTTTCAAATTAATTACTCCACTGGCCAAACAAATTTTATAACCCATCCGATCGCACACTCCAAAACAAGGCAAAGGTTAAGAGCAATGACGATGAATAATCAATTTTATAAATTATATTCCGCGACAAATTGCTTCAATTGTTGAATTACCGAAACTGTTTATTAATAATTGACTGATCGTCAAAAAATTTCTTTGAAGAGTAATGAGCAATAATTGAATCAACAATTACTTTTTTTTAATATAAAAATAGCGGTATAGTGATGCCAAGTAATTTGATGCAGTGGCGTAGATTCAATTATCTATGAAGCCATGCCATCGACATCCGGCGCGTGGATAACGCACGAATGCGTCAGATATGTTGATTGCATTGTTGACTTCCGTGTTTTGCTGTCTAATTTATGTATTACACCGATCAGCAGTGCACGTTGATGATAAGATTTTTTATAGTCCATATCTGTATGGTAACAGTCCGACACATTGCGAAGGTACGACCTTGAGGACAAGTTTCAACTCACGCCAATCCTCTTATTGAATCTGACTGAAAACCACTTTTCTATTTTATGAACATTGCAACAGTGAACAAGAATCTTAAGGTGGGGAATAGTGGATTTACAAGATTAGGTCGTGTCGTACACGTTTGAGCTTACATATAGCTAACTTAATAGTAAATTAAAATATTTGAAATGTTTATTTTCTATTTTGAATAATAATTTTAATCAAATTCAACAATCTTGACAGTTTTGTCACTGACTGTACATCAACGACAAATTCCATACACGAAATGTTTCAATTTTTTAAATATAATTAATATGATTGGATTATTACTGATAGTTATCCAGAAACTCTATATATATTGAAGTTCCCAATAATTGCTGATAAATTCATCGTTAAAACAAATATTTAAATATTCTGTAAATTCACTGTCAACCTCGATAACTTAGTTACATTCATATTACAGGCAGCTATGCTAATAAATAGTTTTAAATAAAATTTTGAAATTCTCAAATTAATTATTTTTTAAAATAATTCATTTATTATTCCACCAAAAACTATCATTCCTCAAATGTTCAGATCTTTTTCCTCCAATGATTCAATTGGGTGTTTTTAAGTTTGAACCATTCCTTTTTTTTAATTTTTTCATACATCGATCCGAAACGTTTAAAAATGTTGTCAAAGTCTCCGCTGCTTTTGAATTCCCTTGAATTTTCGTGCACGGTGGATCCTTAATTCTTTTCAGAGGATAATAGCCAGTGGAATCCATGTGACGAAAATTGGAAGCGAAGTTTAATATGTTTTTGTTTTTCAAATTTGCGATGAAAATCGGATGAGCCTGAACTTAGCACGTTTGAAATTAGTGAATCGCCCACCTATACCGCATCCATACGTGCACATACCCGTATTTACGAATTTACATATTGCGGTACGTTTTCACGCGACAGACAGGACAATTCGTATGAGAATAGACCAAACAGAGCGAAACGACATTAGACAATGTGATCACCAATGGTTTTGCCCCAGTGCTGCTTCTGTACCGGTCAATTAGTGTAATGACTTTGAGGTCGAAGGTGCGTTTCGACCTATATTTGTCTTGCTTCGGTCCTAAAGGGCTCGTTTATGATGCGAGGTGGTAGTCAAGCCCGACACAAATTTGCTGGGATATTAGACTCGTTTCTCCAATTGGGATTGTTGACAAGCAGGTATATGAGTATTGGCAGTTCAATTAGGTTTCAACTGACCCAGGATTTTTCCATACATTCACTGTAAATTGGAAAACGTTACGAATTTGATGATTGACGTCACATTGTCGAATGTTGAATTAATTATATTTCCACTAGTAATCAATTAATTACACCCAAGTTGATTTCATATATTAATTGTTTCCCTCCATTCGTAACGAATGCTTGTTTAATGGGTGAAAGAATGGGAAAATCGTGATTTTACAGGTCTCGTGTCGTACATGTTTAACTTTACAAATAGTTAATTTAATAATAAATTAAAACATAGTGACGTTAATTTTCCACTTTCAATAGAATCAAAGTCAAATTCGATTATACATGAATGATTTAAGAATTTTTCAAATAATTCATGCATTATTACTCTATGCAGAACTACAGATTCATACATTTTCGAAATGACAATTTTTATATACCCATACGGCAATATCTTAATCAATATATTTGGTCGAATGGCTTTTCATCGTAACAACGTTAATAATTATGAAAGTGCATGATTGCCAAAGCGAAAGAACTGATTTGATAGGATTCCCAGGATTTATGCATTGGCCTTATAAATAACATCGAACCACGAGTCGCCAGATTTTTACTTGTACGAAATACAGGCAATTCGATGACACGTGTATGAAATACGATACCACAATGAAGTAGGTCGCAATAAATAACGCGGTCCACAAACGTCAATTTGCGAAGAATGGACAATTTAATTTAACCCTCCTCGTGGGTGGGCCAATGATATTTTATTAGTATTTTGAGGTTTCGTGGCAGATCCATTTGTCGGCATTAGCGTTTGGCATGTCTCTCATTTTCATTCCCTTTCGTAACGAGCTGTGCTCGAAGTTGTACACGAAGAGGGAGGCACCTGAACGCGTTTATTTCAGCCCCCACGAATCACGATCACTCGTGCGGGATACCGTTGATCCCACATCTCCTACGCCGCATTCCACTTCACCGGTAATTTTGTTTGCGTCCGTTTGCGACGGTTGTTCAACATTGCACTCAGCATAACTTTCGATTGTCACGGATAATTAACAACAAACGGGTGACATTCATACCCTTTCACTTTGTAGTTTTCAGCTCGGATTTATCCATACATTTCATTCTAAGTGGCTATTATTAACGATAAAGCTTGACAGTTTATATCATAATGAGTCCACCTTTTTTTTCAATGCCTTTTTCCAAATTTCTTGGATTTCGTTGTACACACGCTTGTGAAAGAGACTGCAGTTACGACCGATGGATCATTTTAAGCTTTTCGTAAAGCCTCGTATGAATCATGAAAAAAATGTTGTCGAGAAATAAAACTTGACAAAATGTTCGGTCTGATTGATATTGGCCTGGTAATTTCCTTTAGTCAATAATATTGCACGATGAACCCATTTGGCTGAATTTATGAAATAGCAAAAACTGACGAGTCTTGAATGTTTGGGTTCGATTTTAGTGGTTCCTGGTTGGAATATTCGTTCAGGATCCACAGCAAACGATTTGCATCGAACTGAATTGTGTCCGATGAAAAACAAAGAAATAATGAGAAGTGAAGTGGTCGGAACATGAGACGGGGTCAATCGTACATTTTATTAAATCCCCGGTTTATTTGGGTCATGCTGCAATGGGACGAATTGCAAATACCGGTCCTTCCCGCATGTCCTTTTTTGCTTCCTTTTTCGGACGGGCTTTTTCATACCTGGTAATTCGTATTTACTTATTTGATGGAAATTAAATTCCCTTGCCCATTCAATGATCGCAGCACCCGAGAAAAAGTTGGAATATAACAAAAATTTCTAATTATCCTTTTTTATGTATCAATTATACTCACAGTACTTGAGTCCGTGAAATTATGAGAGACTTGGAAAGCGCAATTCATCAGCTTTTGTTGAAGCGTGTGGCGCGTGATATAATGCAGCTAAAATCATCGGTGGCACCTATGTCTGTTGCTTTGAGAATTCAGGGGTAAAAGTATGACCCCTTGAGGGGATATGATGCTTCGCCATACTTTTCAAAGCGTTTCCGCTTTTCCCTAACTTTTGCACGAAAGAAAGTCTCTAGGTGACGGGTCTGCCGAATTTTCGGAGATTTCCTGCGGGCACGAATTTTAAATGCATTTCCCATCCTCATATCCGGTTTTAATGTGGCGTTCATCTCGACTCTAACGTTCAGCTTATATTTTTTATAAACCAGTGTATTTTTGGGCAGGTACATTTTTTGGTTGTTTTCTCTAAGTGCTCTGTCACGCATGTTTAAGTGCACGTTTAAAAAATTATTGTTTTTTTTTTTGTCGAAATCGTAGTATTGTTTTTTTTAATGAAAAATAAGCAGCAGTATTAATATTATTTATTACTATATTTTAAAAATAATTCATCTCAAATCAAAATAATGGTTATTATAAAAATGATCAATGATTATTATCAATGATTAGCGATTTATTATTAAAGCTTGCCTTAACGAAATTCGATGCCACTCATTCGTCAATCATTCTCAAATTTATAGGGATTAGGTTGACGAATGAAATATAGCAGCAGAATAGACGTGAGCTGCCATGACATGCTATCCCTGAAAACCTTTCGAGGGTTGATTCGAACGTGAGCATTGGGACTCTTCCATCAGGACGCTTTGTGGAGAAAGTGTCAGTTGTCGTTCGACCGTTGTCACAGGCACACGTCCATTGTCCGAAAGAAGAACAGACTTGGACGAATTAAAGTTGCGAGCGTGACTGGAACAACTTTATTTTTTTTTTTTTGGACGAAGCTTCTTTTCAGGCACGTTTTCTATCAATCATATATGGGCTACCCACACCAATAGACTAATCCAACTAACCGTAAAACAGCCGGTAAAGGCCGACGTGAGAGGCTCTGTTTTCAGGCTATGTCACGTAATTCATAAAAAGTATACATCTTAGATGACAAGCTATTATTAACAATGGTGATAACTAGATCACTTATTAAAAATCAATTATCGAGGGGACTATCATTCTTAGTTCATGTATTTTTTGTCAATATCTAATCTCAAATAGTTTTTGACTTTCGTCGTACACGATCTTGTCATACAGGTAGTACTCGTACTCAACTACTCGAAAACTCTGAAGTACTCATTTTCAACCCCGATGCATCCGTTCAATTTTGGAAACAGAAAAAAAGTGTATTGTCGTTTTCAGTAGCCAAAAAGCGCCAAGTACTCCAAAACAATTCCAACCTTTGTATCTATCAAGAACAAATTGCACATGCAAAATGGCTAATAATGCCGACATATATTGCGGTCTTAAGTTGATAAACATTTTAAAAAAATCAATAATCGAATATACGCAATCCTCGAAAATTAAGAATTTCGAAAATTGACATTTCTTTTCACAAACGATTACCAAATGAATATAAAATGCTGATTGGGCGGTTCGTCCGCACTCTTGAGCTCCTTTACGCTCTTACATTGTCTACTTTTTCGACGGATTGCTTGGCAAAGATACGTATGAGAGAAACGATGTAAAAAATATATATATATATACATTCTTTTAATGGAAAATGAGGAAGAATAAAGGTATGAACGTACCTGCGTTTTCCATTTTGTACCTCGAATAAGAAACTGGGTGCATGCCTCGGCAGTGTCGGCATGAAGGAACGTAGACGTCCAATTATCACAGAACTTTTCCTCGCGCTGCTATACTTTCACGTTCCGTTATAGTCTCGCAAAATTTTTCGAATGCTCCTATTTCCCAATTTCATACCGTCCAATTTCACAAACCGCATGACGTTATTTCATGGCTCGTCGTACTTTTATTTTGTAAATTTTGCAGTTATTGCCATATTTTAGGAATTTTCTTTATAAAGCATTCCTTTTTGTGGAAAATAGGATGTTTCCGCATCTTTCTACTTTAATTTTGTCGAATATAAATATTTTTTCACTGTTGAATGATAACACTCGATTAAAATCTTAAAAAACGCTCCACGAACTTAAAGCAAGAACCTAGACAAATAATACAATTCGGACGAAGATACATTAAAATTAACATTTCGTTAATTAAAAAATTTGAGCAAATAAATATTAAAATTTTAATGTTTTTATTTTTAAAAACGAGCGATGAAACTTTAGAACTTAAATTTCTAAATTTAAAAATTTGGGCGATGGAACATTATAATTTAAATAATTTATTAAAAAAGAATTAAGTATGCATCGTTTTAAATCAACGCAAATAATTTGTTAATTGTTTTCGTTGACTTTAAACGATGCAGTCTATTGTTTTAAATTTCATTTTTATTATAGCATCATATATCATATTTGTTTATAGGGCTACAGCGTATCTGCATCGTCGATTAATCACAAAAAAAAACAATTGATTTTTCACTACCACTATTCAGCGTTATTTTGACTTATTGCGGATTGTATTTCAGCGGCGTTTTATATTTCACTGAATATTCACTAAATTGGATAATTCGGTACGCGTGTACACGATGTATTTGATATGACACGAGACTGTTAATGAACTGAGGGAATCAAGACGATATTTGGTCGGATTTGGGGTCCGCAGTGAAGAGGAGGGGGGATATAGTCACTGTCGCCTAAAACAATATCTCTGCGTTTACGATGAAATAAACGTTTTATCAGGGTGATTACACGTTTGTTAGATAATAAATCGGTTACTCAAACTTTCGATCGCCCCTCGAGTAGACGCGTATACGAGCGGAAAAAAATTTGACCCCATTATTGGATAAATCGTTATCAATCCTAATTGACAACTTTTAAAGAAACTGATCGTAAACCATATATAATACCAAATCGTAAAAAACAATATATATGGGTTTGAATGATAGCAAAATTTGATTAGACAACTTCTGAACATATCGATAGGCAATTCTAGCGTTGTTCGCCTCTTCATTAAGTATTCGAAAACATGAAAACCTATCTACTTCTGAAATTCCACGTGTCTGCCAAAATTTGTCAAAGTAGTTGAAACTCCAGCCCGCGAAACTAATTTCAATGTGGTGCGAACCCTATTACACGAAATTGATTGCTTCCTACACACATCAGTAATGAAGACCCGCAATCACTACACGATAAACTTTGCGTAGAATCTGTCACCATCCGTGTACCAATTGGAAAATCAAAGAAAAGCCATACGAAATCGATCGATCGTCGTACGAAGTTCCATAAGAATTTACAAGTTTACGATCTCAGGATTGGATGAGATTCGTAGGATTAATTGGGCGATTATTATGTTAACCAACAGGCATTGACTTTCAACTGAGGCTTTGTCGTTGAAATGCAACCTCTTTTATATTGATAATTTATAATTATAATAATTATGAATTACTTATTCATGTATTATTATTGATTTCTTATTACTACTTCTATATTTATTTCCCATTATAATGTTTATCCAATTATATTTATTTATTGCTTCAAAATTATCCTTTACAGATTCAGGTTCCAAGTAATTAAAAACAAATCAGGAATTTGAAGAAAAAAAAAAGGTTCGTTTCATCTCTATGGTGAAAGTTCCATCAGAATAGCTTCAATCACTCGCGCAATTGTTTCAAATTTCTGGAGTTTGGTACATTCCTGCGTTCCAACCGGCAAGTTCCATTCTCGGATCAATTCGAAGCGAGTACACGTGATTTTGAAACGTTCTCCCTCCGCGAATCTCCTGAGCTCATACAACTGCGCACAACATCCGGCACAATGTATCGTACGTTTGAGAAAGTTTCAAAACGAACGTAATCGTTCACCAGTAAAGTTCGCTCGACGGTCCATCACCGAGGGACCTCAAGTTCCCGGCAGTATCGAATTTGTCCACGAATCAGTCGACACTTTTCCCGCTCTTTCCGTTGATGCACCGTTTCGAAAAAGTGCTTCTTCGACGATTCTCCGATGTCAAGTTCACAACTGCGTTCACTCGAGTCGCCCGGAATCACTCGTTGCGACTTACCAACACGCGAGACTCCGCCGGATAATGAAGAATGAGTAGCAGCACTGACGTTTACGATATAACCTTCCACGTCTTCGCGTCACACGTTACACAGCACTGAATCTCTTTCCGAACGTGACGTCGTACAATGCGTGAACTGGACGATCGAAGTCTCGACGTTCTGATCGGAGTATACCGTTGTGTGCATACGCGAATATACTTCTGCACACATTGATCTCCGTAGTTGTATATGGGCGAGTCTACAGTCGCTTACGGGGCAGAAATCTCGATAACAGAGGCCACATCGCCAGTATCGAGTCGGAGCTACAGGATGATTCAAAAAATGATCTCCCGAGGCAAAAATAAATTATTGGATGATGCAGCGAACCAATTCAGCGGAAAGACAAGTTTTATTATTCATATAGAAATTTTTTAGAAAAAAGACACATTATTATAATAATAATAATTATTGCTGTTATTGTTGTATATTTTTTATTATGTTTATTATAAATGATAAAATATAATGGTGAACAATTAGTTTATTAATGATTATTGTTGTTATTGCTATTGTCATTACTATTATTACGGAAATAATGTAATTTTTTATCACATTAATGCGTTGTTGTAAATTCAATAATTAATACGCAATGAAAATTAAAAAATGTGTTATGAAAAGAATAATTTTGTTGTAATTAGTGTCTGGGCGATATTCTAGTGTGAACGGTCATTCTCGAGGTGATTTTTCGGGCATTATATTTGTAATGAATTATCTGTATCTTCAGTAAATTGTGATTTAAAAAAAAATAGTATTTCGTCCACGCTCTTAACGTTAACCAATAATTGAAAGTGTCGATCATGGCAGATGGCTACAACTGGACTGACGTGGACTAAAATGTTTACGAAACTACTGCAATTCCACATCCTACATAATACATATATATGTCTAGCTACTGAGTCGTGCGAGAGATACAGCAAAAGAGCGTCTGCTGCGGTGCACACCTAGTAATCGCAACACGTGACTTGGGGCAAGTGGTCATTGAAAGAAGAAACAGCTGAGTTGAATCTTATCTAATGCAATGTTTCGGATTGCTCGTGAAAGGTGGAGGACAGCCTCCATACAAATGCCATGGTTATTTATAACTGAAAGATCTCTAAACGAATTGCTTTTAAGAAATCACGTTCATCGCATGAGCACTTCTGAAAAAACACGATGCTGATATAATCACGTTTGAAGTTTGAATTTTAGGTCAGGTTACGAAACCCCCCCTTCGATCGAGCTTAAATTTTGCACACAACTTACTTTTAATATTCTAAGGGAAAGCCTAAAAGTATTTTTGGCTATACCATCAAGAAAATTCAGTTAAACGATTTTTTTACTGCCGGCTCACCGGCTCGCATTCTCCGTTCTTATCGACTGCGCTTTCATCCTTCCGAAAGATCAATATATTTTTTTACTTGTCACTTGTTCACTGCGCGAATTCGTAACCTCCGTCTCTACGATAGCTACCGTAAACTGCAGCAGGAAAAAATGTCCAACAAATATTCTAGACAAGTTTATTGCATTTTCCCAGTGTAATTTTGTACTTTCGGCAAAAACTCGGGCATATTCGTAATCAGCGGAAAATTTGCGATCAAATACACCCTTTTGAAAGGTTAAAAATGGAAAAAAAAATTTTCGACTTCCCCCGGCCACTTTTCCGGAATCTTGAAAATCACGAAATTTCAGAAGGTATTAGACTGAGCTCCTTATAGGCTAGGGAGATTCAATGGGTGTGTTCGGAAAAGGTTTTTGCCTAACTTAAATAATGGCGTTGGATTCGTATCGATATCTCGTATAGTTTTCCCGGGAGGTCCACTTGAAAAATCGCAAAAAAAGAATGATTAAAAAAGCATTTTGACGAGAAAGTCATAACGAAGAGATTGAGTACAAAGTGGAATATCAAATCCCAAAGGGAAAAAAGTTATCCATGATTTAGTGGAAAAACTTATGTCCCCCAAAAATCGAAAAAATTTTTTGATTTTTAATATTTTTTTTATTGGTCCATTTCCATGTAACTTTGTCCCCTGAACACGAATATGCCATTTATTTCTCGGAAAACCCAAAATTTCGAGGGAAAAACGTCGAAAAAGTATTCTAGAAAGGGTTTTTCCCATTTTCCCAGTCCAATTTTACACTTTCGCCAAAAACTCGTGCATATTCGTAATCAGCGGACAATTTTCGATCAAATAGACCCTCTTGAGAGGTTAAAAACGGAAAAAAAAAATTTTCGACTCTCCCCGGCCACTTTCCCAGAATCCTGAAAATCACGAAATTTCAAAAGGTCGTAGGGTGAGCTCCTCATATGCTATGGACATTCATTGGGAGAGTTTGGAAACGGTTTTTGCCTAACTTAAATAATGGCGTTGGATTCGTATCGATATCTCCTATAGTTTTCCCAGAAAGTCCAGTTGAAAAATCGCAAAAAAAGAGGCAAAGGGGTATGTATGGAAAAATTTGCAAAAATCGATGGTCCAACTTTAAAATTCTGCCAAAAATCGAAAAATC